>VCII01000607.1:0-48975 GCA_006030095.1 Triplophysa siluroides | reverse complement strand
AGAGACTGACTCCAAAACAGAGCAGAATCTCATTGAGCTCCATGTTAAAATGGGCAACTTTACAACAGAAAAAACACGTTTACAGCCTGGTACAAAAAATATTTAGTTTTTTTTAAATTGACCCTTCATGACAACTGTGAGGAGGGTGAATTGTTTTATATCTCACCCATTTAACTTACATTTAGACTTAAAATTCTGCAAATTAGGTGTGTAGCACTAGAGTGACAAGTGGTTTCAGCAAACCAGGCGCCTCAGCTCTAACCACTTCCCCGCATTTTTGCCCATTTTCGATTATCCGGGAGTGACGCGCGATGATGCGATGCCAAGATGGCGACGAGCGCCTCTGCCTACTTTAGGCTTCATTTTTTAGGCTGCGTCCAAATACCCCCACTTTCGGTCTTTGCACTTGACCACTTGACTACTTTCATGACGTATTTCCTGTTTTATGCCCTAGTGTTCAAGTGGGCACAAAGATCCCAAGTGACACACTTAGCAAGTGCAAAACATATAACATTATTTAATGCGGCATTTCTAATTATGAAATAAAAAGCAGTTTTACAAAATACATAACTGGAGTTTTCCAGAATAAAACATGTAACACTACGTTTTATAGTCAAGTCAGATTTATTTTTATAGCGCTTTATTTGCATTATATCAAAGCAGCTGTACCCAAAAAACACGTGTTAGCCAAACATAGAATAAATAAAGATAACTTTAAAAAGTATTATAACATACACTGGAAAGCTTTCCGCAACAACTTGCGAGACCCGAGCAAAAACACTCATGATTCATATCCAGAACATGTTGCATGATGGGATACACTTAGTCTTAATACCGCTTCAAAGCGGTATTCAAGCTAGTTTGGGTTTAGTGTGCGTTAAGCGCACTGCCCTTTGACATTTTTAAGACACTGGACACACTTGCGTTCTTCCTTCGTATCACGTGCATGGGCTTTCAAGTGGCCAAGACCGCATGTGGGGGTAATTTGGAAGCAGCCTTACTCTTCACAAACCAACGGTGACGTCACGGACACTACGTCCATATTTTATACATTGTATGGTGATATGTTCTTGTCATGTTCAAGAAACCATTTGAAATGATTCGAGCTTTGTGACATGGTGCATTATCCTGCTGGAAGTAGCCATCAGAGGATGGGTACATGGTGGTCATAAAGGGATGGACATTGTCAGAAACAATGCTCAGGTAGGCCGTGGCATTTAAACGATGCCCAATTGGCACTAAAGGGCCTAAAGTGTGCCAAGAAAACATCCCCACACCACCCACCACCACCATAATTGCATTAATGAGAAATTGAACAGGTGTTCCTAATAATCCTTTAGGTGAGTGTATATATATGCTGTTGCATGTGGACACATGAGATGTTGATGTGATGATCGCACGTCATTGAGGACTCTTTTTGATATTACAGCGTTATTCTATTCTATGCTCGATGTTATGTGCTTGACCTGTGACTCCCCCCTATGGTCTAATTAAAATTATTTTACTTAGACCACTCGGACTTGCTGACGACACATCTTAAATGCTCATTGGGCGAGAATGTCAGCTGATATCTTTTTTCTTAAGTGTTCCATTAATAAGTCCAGTAACTGAAGTAGTTTGTATTGTGTGATTTATATGAGGAAAAAATACACCTATGTGAAAAATATTGTCCTCATAACCACCTTCATGTAAAAGCAGAGGCTTTTCTAATTAAGTTTAACAAAACATTACAAAGCAAGATGGTATACAGTTTACATTCAAAACATACATTTTAAGGGGCCTAAGACAAGAAAAATAATAAAAGTTAATACTAACCAAACAACAAAGAAGACAAAAAAGAAAGAAAACATTTTAAATCCATCCATTTTAATAAAAACAAAACAAAAAATATAATTTATATTATCGAATAAGTCAAGAAAATAATAAAAGCTGGAATTTTGTTAATGACAGCGTCTTTGAATGTTGTCCCAAATAATTATTACTATAAATTGGGTGATTTAAAAAAATACATTTGGTAAATAAAATTCTTGGCTAACCAAAGTACGTTTTTAATAAAAAAAAACACTTCGACCTCCTTTTTCTCAGTTTCCACTTTTTACTCATTTAACCACAAAATTATTGCACTTTGTCCAGGAATGATGGAAAAATATTCAGTGAAAGAAAATATGCTCTGTGTTTTCTGAAAATGAGTTACAGAATTTACACAATATAGGAACTCCCCAGAAGGAATAATTTCACATACAATTTTAAGTGAATTTCCATTTTTTTTGGTACAAACTGGAAACTTTAAATAGAGGTTCTAATATGTTTAAGCATTCGTTGTAAATATCTAAATTATTTCTTACAGACATGACATGGTTGAGAGTTTGTCTAATATAAGTTTTAGAACATTTCTCACTTTTAAACTCCCTTGGCCCCAGCCTAACTTCTGAAATTAGAAAAAAATGTAGGGCGGGACTTGATTTCGTTCATCGAGTACTGATTGGATCGAAGAAAGTTGGGCGTTGCCGACAAAATGGAGTCAGATTTGTAGGGCAGTTTGCGATCAATCAGTCTATAACACTACACATAAGGGGAAGAATGATGCCACAACAGGAGATGGTGCAAAGGGTATATTTAATGAAAAAAAGTAAATCCAAAAGGGGTAACAGGCACAAAAAGGGATTCCACAAAAAGGTATAATCCATGGGTAAGAAACATGCAACAAGGAAAACTCGGAAACATGCATAAAGGAAAACTCGAAAACAAGCAAAAAGGAAAACTCGGAAACACAGGAGGGTCGGCACTAGACAGTAACAGAAATAACAACTAGATCTAAGACCGGGGATCACCATCCGCCTGCTGCCGGTGTGCCACGCTTTCCTCAGAACTTTACTCTGTAGCCAGTGTTTTGAGCGGTCCCATGTGCACCAACCGAGGGGTACCACCACCGTCGAGGATGCATCTGTCCCAGGAGCCTCTTCAGAGGGACCGCTGACACCGGCTAAGTGCGCTCTGCAGAGTTAAGTTCCTTACCAAGAAAGAGGATGATCTCCATGCCAAAAAAGAGGATGCTCTACCTGGGGAGAGACTCTTATTCTCGGAGCCTCTTTCTCGGTTGACCTGTAGTCCCAATCTATCTGCGTGCCAGAGTCCCTGTATGCACATAACAAATCTCACGAGCGCCTCGCCGAGATAGTTTAGTGCACGCACACCTCTCTCCCGGAGGAAAGTGAGGGCGGCTTCCACGATCTTCGTGAAGACTCGTGGGGAAGGGACAGACCGAAAGGGAGGACTCTGTACTGACATGCCCGACCTCATGAAAGTAAGGGTCGCTTAGGTCATTTGCCATGAACTCATCTTGACATCCAGTAGACATCAAGATGTGCTTCTGCGTAGCATCCTGACAGGCAGCTTGAGTAGGTGCCTGTTCAGGGTCTGCAGATCTAGCAACCCTCCTTTCTGAGAACGATGAAGTACGGGTCACCACCCGTTGAACATCACGGCTAGAGGGACGAGGTAGCCGAAACGGATCATATCTCCTAGCCGCGTCGCGGTTTGGGCAAGTCTTGTCAGACTCCCAGGGACCGGCCGGTACTAAACCCACAAGGGGGTAAACAAGACAGGATAATAACAAACTGAAACGAGGTACGTAGACTCACTAAATAAACAAACACTTGAAATACACTAAACTAAACTTACAAGACACGAGGTAATATGAATGGGGAAACATCGATGACTAGGAACAAGGATCAGGATAACTCACAAGACTAGGTATCTGGAACACAGTACAATTCACGAGCACAAGACAATGAACATGAGGGTGTTTTAAAGGGTAACAAACACAGGATGATTAACAAGAGGCAGGTGTGGGTAATGAAACACTAACGGGAAGGCTAACGAGACAAAAGGGCGGGAAACACTGACGAGACACAGAGAGAGAGTGAGAGGATCTCTAAGGTCCAACCTCTCTCTCTACAAATCGCTACTGCTCCACTCATATCCCCCAGGTCACCCCGCTGCACACATCTAAAGAACCTACTGACCTCTTACTCTATCAGTCACTCCTTTCTTCTTTTTCTGCTGATGTCTCCTCTGCGAAAACCCTGTACTACCACGCAAACATCAACTCTCCTGACCCTCGTACTCTCTTTAAAACCTTCTCTGCTCTTATTTGCCCACCTGCCCCCTCACCTCCATCTGACCTAACAGCTGATGATTTTGCAGCTTTCTTTGTAAAGAAAACGACCACCATCAGCAGTCAATTCTCTTCGCCACAGCCTCTTGACCACGCCCAACCCCTAGACACATGCTCGCTCCCCTCTTTCTCTCTCCTTTCTGAAGACGACGTTTCCAAGGTCATTCTTCTAAACCACCCGACTACCTGCCCACTAGATCCCATCCCCACTCATCTCCTCCAGGCCATATCTCCATTGTTCCCACTCTGACCCACATTATCAACTCGTCTCTTACCACTGGTACATTTCCCACACTCTTCAAAGAGGCCCGTATTACACCACTACTGAAGAAACCCACTCTTAATCCTGCACTGTTAGAAACTACAGACCGGTATCTCTCCTCCCATTCATTGCTAAAACTCTTAAACGTGTTGTTTGCAACCAGCTCATCCTTTCTTTCTCACCCAAACCACCTCCTGGACAGTAACCAGTCTGGTTTCAAGAGCGGTCATTCCACTGAGACTGCGCTGCTCTCTGTCATTGAAGCACTGAGACTGGAAAGAGCTACCTCAAACTCATCTGTTCTTATCCTACTGGATCTATCTAACGCCTTTGACATTGTTAACCATCACATCCTCCTGTCGACCCTCAAGGCTATGGGCGTCTCTGAAGTGGTCCTAGAATGGTTCATGTCTTACCTCTCAGGTAGGTCATTAAGAGTATCGTGGAGAGGCGAGGTCTCTGAGTACCAACATCTTGACACAGGGGTGCCTTATTCACCCTTTCTTTCCTCGATAGTGGGGCAGCTAGAGTATACGTCGATGTCCCCCAGGTGGAACGTGCTCTCGGTGCACCGCAGACGGCTGCCAGCTGGGGGGCTTGACCTAGACTCCCGTCCAAGGTACATAGGTTTTCAGCATCTCTGGTGTGAGGGCCAAGCTTCCAGCCATCGAACCACCCCACGGGAGGTCGATGAAGCAGATTGTACCCCTAGCCCCCCTGTCTCGGTCCCTGGGAGCCTGACAAGAGCTTCCCAAACCGTCACGGTGGCTACGGGAAACGATCCGTCTCGGCTACTCAATCCAATTCGCCAGACCCCCGCCCAGGTTTCGGGGTATCCTCTCAACCTCAGTCAGAGGCAAGGATGCTCCCGTGCTTCGGGCCGAGGTCGCCACCCTTCTGGCGAAGGATGATCAAGCTCGTCCCTCTAGCCGAGATGGGGGTTTTACAGCCCGTACTTCATCGTCCCCAAAAAGGCGGGGGGTTGCGCTCCATTCTAGATCTGCATACCCTGAACAGGCACCTACTTAAGCTGCTGTTCAGGATGCTCACGCAGAAGCATCTATCAGATGTCAAGATTGGTTCATGGCAATCTACCTGAAGGACTCTTACTTTCATGTCTCGATTCTCCCTCGTCATCGCCCGTTCCTACGGTTCGCTGACGAGGGTCAGGCATATCAGTACAGAGTCCTCCCTTTCGGTCTATCCATGTCCCCACGAGTCTTTACGAAGATCGTGGAAGCCGCCCTCACCGGGAGAGAGGTGTGCGGGTACTAAACTATCTCGATGACTGGCTCATCTTGGCACACTCGCGAGATCTGTTATGTACACACAGGGACCTAGTAGGCACCTAGATCGATTGGGAATACATGTCAACCGAGAAAAGAGCATGCTCTCCCTGTGCAGAGGGAAGAAGAAGAGGCTGAAGAAGAAGAGGCAACGGAGGGCGGCTCGAGCCAGGGGGCCAAAACCACTTTTATGCTGTTCCAATAACGGTGACATAATTTTCAAGTCTATGTAAAAGTGTGCTGTGATGTATAGTGTCGAATGCAGGACTTAGATCTAATAGCACAAGTAACGAGATGCAGTCACGATCAGACACCAAAACCAAATTGTTTATTACTCTGTTCAGAGCAGTCTCTTACTGTGATGTGCTCCAAATCCTGACAATCTTCACAGATGTCATTCCTATGGAGGAAGGGAAACAACTGTAATGAAACACAAATTATTTGATATGGGTCTATGGTTGGCTAAGTCCCTAGGGTCAGGTTGAGGTTTTGTGTAATGTGGAGTATTCATAAGCTTTAGCTTTAAGCAATAAACAGTGTAGTGTATTTCGGGGAAAACTATGAATTTGATCACCGTAAAATACGGATAATTAATGATGATTAACTATACCTATTTTATACACTTTATCGGATTCAGCAGACCTAATAATAACAACAAACTAGATTCACTCGTCCAGCAAGTGATCAGCGGATCGTGTATCAAGTCTAAGAAATATTACTTTCCTGGCCTTGGAAAACATAACACTCTTACTGTAGTACAGAACCGCTCCAGAAATTATAACGAAATCAAGTAGTTTAAGTGACGTTAATATGTGATAAACAGACACAGCAACAATTCGATTGTAGATAACAAATGCGGGTTTAGCTATACTAAAAGGGGAAACATAACAACTAACTAGATATAAACACGTTAAGACAAACGTAACATGAAACATAAAGACAGTAAAGAAATGGAAGAAATAGACAAAGCAAAGAGTGGCAGTATTACAAACAGCTATTCACATCTGCATGAACCATCGAGGACAGTCTCCTTAGTTACAAGGGGCTAAAGCTTAAACGCAGCTATTTAGGATATAGTTGAGATACTTGCATTGGTTCCCTGAGTGTGCTGGGACAAGTTCTTGTGCGCGTTGAAAGGGTTTCAGAGTCCTGATGGTTTCAAAGCAAGCGGGTGAGTCCGTCTACTTCTTTCTTGGAGCCGGATTGGCGGACGAAGCAGAACGAACTTTGCCGAAGTAACTTGCCGAAAGGAAAAACTGTCTCCGAAGGGGGAGACAGGTCTCAGGAGGTGTTCTTGAACTGGAACACACGGAAGAGCCTCGATTGCTCCGTTCCCGGATGTTTTAAGCCTGGGGGTTTCACGCCCCTCCAAGGTGGGCGATCCAATGAAATCAAGTTTCTTTTTTTTTCGCTTATTAGCTAATTTGCATTTAGGATCACTTAGGGGTTTGGCGCTGTAAAACTCTTAGAATGACATAAAAGGAGTATGGTATAAAACACATTACTGTGCTATACACCATCTTTTAAGGAATGAAGAGAGAAACATTTAGATATAAAACATGCCAGGATTATAAGTACATTGACCTGAAGTTTTACAAGAATGAAAAGATAAGCAGGATACAACTAACACACATGCTTTTGAGGTTATAGGTGAGGCCGAATAACATGGGGACAAAGATACAATGCTGGAGATATAGGTTTATACCCATTTAAACCATTCTTTGTGGTTAAGAAGAAAGGGAGAGACACTTTCAAGACTTGACTGACTGACCATTTGCCCTCATTCCTGTTAACACATCTGGTGTCCATGTTAGGGAAAACACCCCATCCTGATCAAATGATGGATGCTTTAAAAGAGGGCAGTTGGATCAGACGTGCTGGCGCCGTTTAGACCCCTACTGAGAGGTCATGGTGTTTTACGATGCCACAAATGCTCACCTTTGGCCTGGCCATATCCTACAACAGTAACAATGGAGTCAGTTTCACCTTATTTACATACAGATCGATCAGACCTGAGAAGTGTAATAGAGGTCTGCTAGTGTGTAAAAGTGGGCATGTGCAAATGTTGCAGGCCCCGCTTTCAGAGACCCCGCAGACAGATTACTGTTACCTGTAAAACAGGAGTAATACCAGAAGAACGGGAGAGTAACGTCTGCGTTTACAGCTCCTCTGTTGATCTCTTTATTAAATGTACAACCAGTACAATAATTACAAACAATTACTTTTAAAACTTTACCTTACATCACTAAAGTGCCACATATCTCAAAATAAATCACATTTTGACAATTTCTTGTCTCCTCTCTTATTTTTACCATTTTAAGTTACCAACTAAATGGTCAAAATACATTTTGTTAACAGCAAACAATGATATTAATAACCCAAAAGTGATTTTCACTAAATTAACTCATTATATTAAGTATAAACTTGAGAATTTCAAAGTACTCTTACTTCTTAAATCAAATGTGAAACGCAATTCACGGTTTCCTCCTCAGCGAGGTGTATGTATATAGGATAATCACAAATTTCTTTTTTTTCTCAGTGAATGGTCACGTGACCATAAAGCGCACCAAATGACGCCTTCCTGGCGTCAGCCTGTTGACTGGAGCTCTTAACCAGTATCCTCCTCCACTACTCTCTGCATCAGAGCTGGCAAGGTCATTGTCTCTGTCATCTATATTGTTATTGCTTGTGTGTCTCACAGTCTTTTTCTTTTTTTTCAGATCTCGTGGATCCGGGTGTTGTCACTGGAGCTTCTACAGGTAGGTCGTTCACCAGCAGCAACAGGTTTCGATGTAGTGTCCTGGTCTTTCCACGGTCACTGTTCTCGGGAGCTATGACATACACAGGGTTGTTTGACACTTGTTCCTTCACCACACATACAGCCTTTTCCCAGTAAGATCGTAACTTTCCTGGGCCTCCTCACTCCCCAAGGTTCCTGACCAGCACTCTGTCTCCTACCTTCAGCACAACCCCCTCACCTTCTGGTATTACTGCGCTTTCCCTCTCGCACTTGACTGTGGCTCTCCGCGATCTGGTATGCTTTCACTCATTCTGCGTGCACACTGCTTTGCATATCCATTCGGTGTGATCTCTGCTGTTGATTCCACCAGACCGAAGATCAGGTCAACTGGAAGGCGAGGATGTCGTCCATACAACAGGAAAATGGTAGGTATCCTGTTGACTTGTGCCTTGTACAGTTGTAAGCATGCAAAATTTGAAGATCCTTCCTACTTTCCTTTTCCTTGTCCGTCAGTGTTCTTAACATTTGTAACAGGTCCGATTGAACCTCTCAACTGGGTTGCCCTGGGGGTGGTATGGCAACGTTCGAGAGTGGCCAATTCGAGCGAACTATTGGAGAGTTCGTTCTCAAATTCGTTCTCAAAGAGTTCGTTCAAATTCACGGCCCTGGTCGTGATGTAATTTTGCCGGGTATCCGAAGTGCGGAATGTAGTCTTCGAACAGGCGTTCTGCTGCAGTCTGTCCCGACTTGTTCTTGGTTGGGTAGGCTTGGGCGAACCTTGTGAAGTGGTCCATGACAACCAGGATATACTCAAACCCTCCGCGGCTTGGTTCCAGGTGCAAGTAGTCAATGCATACTAGTTCCATGGGTGAGTGTGTGGTGATGCTACCCATAGGTGCTCGAACATGTGTGGTGGGTTTCTTCTGCTTTATATAGGTACACTTCCTGGTAACGTACCCTTCTATCTCTGCCTTCATGTACGGCCAGTAGAATCTATCCCTCACCAAGCTAAGTACTCTCTCCGTCCTCACGTGTCCCATCCTGTCGTGGAGTTGCTCAAGGGCCATCTTCTTGTATCTGCTTGGGGGAACTAATTGCTTTCTTACCATCGTCTTTCGATAGAGAAGTCCCCCTTCCACATGCAGCTTGCTCCACTCGTACATGAACTTCCTGCTGGTTCCAGTTAGGTTTCCTCTGTAGGATTGATCCCATCAACTTTCCACTGCCTTACTTGTGAAACACTGGGACCTCCTTTTGGGCTGTGACCAACTCTTCAAGTCCAATTGTCGGCAACCCAGTGTGGAATGGCTGTACTTCATCTTCCACAGTGTACATATACAAGGCAGCGATCCATGACCGGATACACGACTACCCTCCCAGGCCGTCTGCACAATGCTTGTAGATAACTCTTCTGTGCACTCTAACTCAAAAGCTTCAATGTCCAGGGGAAGACGGGAAAAAGTGTCAGCGTCTATGTTTAGATTAGATTAGATTAGATTCAACTTTATTGTCATTACACATATACAAGTACAGTGTAACGAAATGTACACAGGTTTACCCGTTCTGGCCGGTATTTGATGTCGAACCGGAAGTCAGATAGCTCCCTGACCCAGCGATGGCCCACCGCATTTAGCTTTGCTGTGCTCATCACGTATGTCAGCGGGTTGTTGTCAGTGTACACTGTAAAATGCTGGGCATAGAAGAGGTATTCCCGGAATTTTTCGTAGACTGCCCACTTCAAGCTTGCCGCTGTGCAACCGATAATTTCTCTCAGCCTTTGTCAGTGTCCTGGACCCATACCCAATTACTATGGGTTTCCCCTCCTGTCGCTGATAGAGAATCGCCCTCTTCAAATGCGTCGGTGTGGAGCGTAAAGGGTAGGGTAAAGTCTGGATATGCCAGTGTAACGGAGGCCAGCTAGTGAAGAGCTGTGCAGTGTGTAAACCTCACTCCCGACCTCAAGTGACGCTCTAGCGACAGACGCTAGCGACTGTGGTCTTTAGCCTCCTCGTTAGAGCGCCCGACTCCCATGCCGGACCGACCCGGTTCGAGGCCCGCTGAGAGCGGTGCAGTTCGTTCCGGTTACCAGCGCTGGTGGTTCCTCTAGATTGCCAACTAGTCTCTCCAGGGTCTGCTGATGATCTTTCAGCCATTCTACCGGAGTCTTTAATGGAACTTGTGGCCCCTTAACTTTCTTTCGGCTGTGCATGTCTTGCTCTGCCCCTGTCTTTGCCTGCAGCAACTCGTATAGGGGTTTTGCAATCCTGGAGAAGTCCTGGATGAATGTCCGGTAATAGCTGAGGAAGCCCAGTAACCTTCGTACATCCCCCACCGTCTGTGGAGTCTTGCGTGTGAGAGATCGAACAGCTTCCAGGTCCCTTGGGTCTACCCTCACTTCTTCAGCTGACACCAGGCGCCCACGTACCTGATCTCACATTTTTCAGGTTTCAGTTTTACACTGTGACATCGGAGGGCCCTTAATACTCTCCAGAAGCCCCTCTCCAAGATCCAGACATTTTAGATGGGTGTTATCCTCTTGTGGTTCAAACAAGACTACAGAGCCCACATGTTCTAACTTTGGCATGATCCGGCATTGCACCCAGGTAATCTGCCCTGATGGAATGATGACTCCTCTCTGACCGACCTTCAGACGACCACGTTCATCTTCTTCTGCAGTACGTATAACTTCGATTAGGGTTTGGGCCTTCTCGTTTGGGACATCAATGGCTCCAGCTAATAGAGTGTTGAGTGTTTGCATGAGCTGTTCGGGTCACTCCTGAATCAGTTCCTCAATCACGTTGAAGCCCAGAAGTGGTCTCTCAATTGGCATTTTGCTTACCAGGAACGGTACATTGATGGAAAGGCTGGGATCCTCGTTTCCTATTAAGTTGACTGTAATTACTGTCCATCCGTCGAATGGAATAGGATCTCCATTAACAGCACATTCCTCCAGATCGTTCCCACATCCCAGTAGGTCTCGCAGTGGTCTCACCTCAATATCAGGTAGGTATTTCTCTTTCCACACACGATCAACTATGCTGACCTGTGCCCCTGTGTCCAGCAGTGCCCTCACGGTGATTCCGTTCAAGTTGCACTGGGATAATGCCTTGCTTCCTATCAGTTTAATTATGGTGTCAGTTTTGGTCTGGCACGTCCTGTGGTCCACATTCAGGTCTGTTGATTCATCACAAGTAAATCCTTGCTTGAGACTGAGGATCAAGGTATGAGTGGACTGTTGTCATTGCAAGATACTGTAAAATCAGCAAAACAGATTTGCACTGTAATATGTACAACTGAAATTGACACAAACACTCATAAGACAAATACTTCACACATACTACCGACACATACTACCGACACCTACCTACCACCATCGCACCAACACCACACAAGTTTAGGGGGCACTGGAGGGGTTGGATCTGAAACTAACCTAGATATTCAAAAAATGCTTGCAGAGTATGAAGAACTTGGCAAGAGAATCCGTCAAAACATGTCTCCTAACGGACACACCGACCTGACCCATAGTGTAGATCAGGGGAACGCCATTCCACCACCACCCCTGCACCAGACTGAATGAACTCAACGGCAGTTACATAGCTTATTAGCAGTTATAGCTCAAGGCAGTACATTCCCAATGGTGGGGCTACCATGTATCCAGCCTCACAAGTTCAAGATACACGGAGGCCAGATTGGTGACCACTCATTGGACATCACATATAACAATGTATGCAGACAGATGGATGCTGGCCTCAGAGAGAACCTCAGCACACCTTCCGACATTGTCAGAGGTGTGCTAAGAATCATTAAACACATGAAGGCATCGATGTACTCAAGACAACAGTCACTGTCCTCCAGGTCCAGTTCCGATGAATCTTTACCTTGTACAGGCCCGATGGCCTTGGCAATGTGGAATAAATCATCAGCCGGTAGTGTGATCAGATCTTTTCGGATGTCCCACACCAAGCGTTTCCTTGTACGATCCGCCATGACCTTGTCTTCCGTCGTCCCTTCCGTTGCAGCCTTGACCTCAGGATGGAGATAATCGTCTGTATATCACCTGGCACGCGCCTCGTGTTTCGTCGTCCGTGAATGTAGCAGCCGCCAGCTCTAGCCCAACGCCACCTGGTCCAGACGGTTCTGAGACGATTGGATCAGACTCCCTGTGTCACGTGAAGCCGATCCCGGACGAGCCCCCAAGAATCAGTTGCAGGCCCTGCTTTCAGAGAACCCGCAGACAGATAACTGATACCTGTAAAACAGGAGTATTAGCAGAAGACACTCAACATACTTAACGCTATTAATTAAACCATTTCTATGAACAACTCAAACATTTTGTGACCCGAACATAAACAATACAACACCATAATCAGATATAATGATCACTGGAGCATCCTGACTTACTTTTCTTCCAAGTTTGTATACATCAAATGTTACACAGACACAAAACTCTCAAACTTCATAACAATTTACATTCACCATACATTGTAGTAATGTAACCTCAGTAGTATTCATATACGTTTCTCTTTTTTATCTCTGTTTACCTATAAAACAGGAGTAATAGCAGAAGAACGAGAGAGTCACGTCTGCTCATTTACAGCTCCTCTGTTGATCTGAGGATGTATGAGCATTTCCTAGTTCCGTCCGCAACAATGTCAAAATAAAACTCCCTTTTTTCTCTCCACGTAGATCAATATAACATATTGAATTTGCACATAAACACTGCATTAGGAAATAATGTGGTAAATGAACTTAACACAATACAAATAAGCAGAAATACGTAACCAAACATTATACAATTGTGAACATACTTTGTGTGTATTACACAAACAACAATCTTTGTTAGAGATTGAGATATTTCCCACTATGGCGAGGACGTGATTCCCCTGTTTCTCCTACTTAAGTGAGGGATATGACATTGGACCGATTGACGTCAGGCTGGTTACATAAACAGTTATAACAGTAACGTTTTGCCTTATTATATTATATATTTATACACTTTGTTGCTTGTTCCCTGGGGCAGCATTCATGTAATTTTTAGGGTTTGCGATGTCACCTACCTAGGAAGAAGTTTGTTGTAGTCCCTATGAGCTGTTCGTTCTAGTTTTTAAAAAGCTATTTCGGTTAAAGAAAAAATCTTGCTTTGCATTGAACTTCAAGATTCGTAATTTTGCAGATATGGTCAATGCTCTAAAAGCATTATTACACACTTGCAATCCTGTCAGCGCCAATATCCTGGTGGTTACTGTGCCGACATATAGCGCTAGTACGCTCGCAGCGACCCAAGTTTGATTCATGTCTCGTGCGGTTCTTTGCCGATCCTGCTCCCCTGTCTATTCCCAGCACTTTCCTGTCAACTTTCCACATTCCTATCGTAAATATAAATGCCTCATTCATTCACAAGACTGGTACCTTGAATATGGTATAGCCCAGGGGTGGGCAATTATTTTTCCCAGGGGGCCAAATGAGCAACTGAAAATATTTTGGAGGGCCGGGCCAAAATGCCGAACTCAATTATGCATAATATACATTTTATTTCCCAAGTTTAGTGTTCTTCAGTTCTTTTTTTTTCATTCAGTGTGAAAAATCCAGTCTCTGTTGAGCTTTAACAAGTCCATCAAAGTCAGGTTGAATGTCTGAGGTGGAGATGCGAAGCACAGCTGACAGATGTTCATCAGTGAGAGAGGATCTGTACCTGGATTTGGTAAACTTCATGACTGAGAATGTCTGTTCACATAGGTAGGTGGATCCAAAGAGAACCAACATCTTCTGAGCATGTCTCCTCATGTTTGGAAAGTTCTCCTCCTTGAGAGCAGAGTAGAACTCTAGCAGTGATGCTGACTTAAAGTGCTCTTTCAGTAGTGAATCAGACTGCAGGTCAATGAGTTCAAGCTAGGGATGAGCGAGTACAGCATTATCTGTATCTGTATCTGTTAACCATATGAATTATCTGTATCTGTATCTGTACTCGGACTGGGCGGGGCGGGGCCTAACCCGGAAGTGGGCGGGATTTAACCTGGAAGTGGGTCGGGTTGTCTTGAGATGGGTGGGGTTTTAACCGGTATGTTATTTTAAGCATGCAATTGATATGGGTTGATCAGATATTGTTATATTTATTGCTGATTAGAAAACTATTTACATGACAGCATCAGCATTGAGGTTCAGATCAATGGTTTTTGATCACGAAAACAAACGAACTATATACAGAACAAGTTTTGCAACAATGAATACAACACATGCGGTTGCAATTATGAAGTAAAATGTAATGAACAAGAGTTTTCATCTCAACATAACTTTCTTTTTTTAACTTTAAATTTTTTTATGATAAGTCTGATTTTTTTATTTTTTTTCTTTTTTTTTATTTTTTATTTCCCACACCAGGTATGTGTGTGTGTGTGTGTGTGTGTAGCTAATTATTTGTAATATAGTTTTTTTATACCACTACTTCCTTAAAAAACTGGTTAGAGCCAGCTGACGGTTTAAAAAACTCCGACAGGCAGAGTCGCATTCTACCAAGCACCACGTCTGAACAAAACCCCACGTTTACCAAAACTCTACTGGTTAATAAGTTAGTACTACAAACCGAAGTAAAAAACAAACCTGAAGCTGAAGAAACCCTAAACGTTAACGGAAAAGACCCGCGAACCTGAGTGACTGAGGGAGAGACAGAGAGAGAGAGCTGTTCTCTTGTGTTCAGACCAAACGCGAATGGCGCGTCAAGCGCGAGTGATTTACATGTTAAGTCAATGCAAAGACGCGATAGACCTACTTGCGGCGCGAATCGCGCGAATAAGGCGGCGCGAGTGACGCGAATCGCACGCGCGAATGAAGCGAGTAAACTTTAATGTTTAAGCGTCCAACTATACTCGAATAGCGCGATTCATTCGCGTTTGGTGTTCTGTGTGTGAGTGAGCAGAGCAGGACACAGTCAGCAACACAATACATCTGTATGTGTGTAGGGGAGGGGCGCTGTGACTAGCCTATCACAGAACGCAGACACAGTCAGCTACCCAATGAGGATTTTTATTCAATCCGAGCACAGATATTGACTCGTATTACTCGTATGATACTCGTACTCGGCAAAAGTGCTTTATCCGTACCGGATACTCATTTCAGCCGAGTATCCGGCTCAACTCTAGTTCAAGCTGAACATCAGTGGGTGCACTATCAACACTGCAGGTAAAGGGAGAGGAAACCAGCTGCATTTCATCCTCAACCTTTTTGAAATCTTGAAAATGCCTTGAAAATTCATCATGCAGTGCTCCTAACATGGATGAGTACCTGTGCCGGTGATCAGCTGATGGTTTGCTCTCTTGCTCCTCCAATAGTGAAACAAACTGCCTGTGATTCAATTTCTGCTCTGCGTTGAGTTCACTCACTTTATCTTGCATTCTTTTCAAAAGCCCAACATTTTTCCCTGTCAAATTCGGACATCCATCCGTAGTGACACCTGCCAGTCTGTCCCATTCGAGTCCCAGTTTGTCCATGCATGCGTTTACCTCGGTGAACAGATCACTCCCCGTTGTGGTTCCTTTCATTGGCCGCATTGCTGCCAGCTCCTCCGTAAGCTTGAAGTCGCACGGTATCCCCCGGAGAAATATGAGCAGCTGGGACACGGACCCAATGTGTCACGGCCGTCACAGCTCTCATCCAAAGCCAAAGAAAAAAAGTTGAAGCTTCCCACTTCACTTTGCAGCTGAAACCAGATTCTCTGCAATGTCCTCCACCCTTCTCGTCACGGTGCGGCGGGACAGCGGGATGTTTTCAAACGCTTCTTTTTTCTCTGGGCATAGCAGTGCTGCAGACTCGACCATGCACTCTTAAACAAACTCCCCCTCCGAGAATGGCTTACTGTTCTGGGCGATTTTGTGGGCTATCACAAAGCTGGTTCTGGTCGCTGCATCTCTGGTTGCATGCATCTTTGTAAAACAGCCTTGTTGTTTTTCTAGCTTTGCTAGTAAATCCGTTGATGTCCGCGCTCGTTCGGCATCAGTCAAGTTTTAGTATTTCTCGGCATGTTTCGTCTCGTAATGCCGTTTCAAATTGTACTCTTTAAACACGGCGACATGCTCCCCACAAACCAAACACACAGGTTTACCCTTGACTTCAGTAAAGAAAAAATTAGTAGTCCATATTTGTTCGAAAGTTCTGCTTTCGGCATCCGCTTTCCTCTTTTTGGCATGAGCCGACATTTTCGCATTTTATAGGGGTGACAAGGAAAGAACACATGTTGTCAATCACACGCATTTTACGTGCACAGTTGACGTGCACGATTGCGTGCACTGTGAGAATAAATGGGCTTCAAAATAAAAGCAATGCGGTTTTAGTCCACCCATAAGATAATTCGAAAATATGTTTTATTTTCTAATTATCACGTAATCTTTCGCGGGCCGGTCAGAATCATCCTGCGGGCCGTACAATGCCCAGGACTGGTATAGCCTATCATGTGTGTGCTAAATCGAAAGATTAGATATAAGCATTTGCAGACATAGACAGTGCTAGAAAATGTATCTTTGTCCAGTCATTCGTGTGTTGCAGTGACAGAAACGGCGATATTCAAAGTCTAAAGGGAGTAAAGCCTGTGTTTATTTTATATAAGAAAATGTATGCAAATCTGGCCAAAGACAAACTTTTGTTTTATAAATAAATGTTCATTTAACAGCATCTTACGATCAGCGTATTATTTTACTATCAGACATTGGCAGATTCGTTTTTACGTCACTGAATCTGATAACATCATGCTTAAAACAAAGAATTAGAGTAATTAAAGTGAAGATCGGGTGCGGGTCAGGTGCAGATATCTATATCAGAGAAAATTATACGTGAGGGCTGGTGGATAATTTATTTTAACAGCGGATGCGGGTGACGATTTAGCTCATCCACGCATCTCTAACGCTTAACGTAAGCGGAAGTTCTGACCCCGTGTTTACGAGTGTGGCGAAATAAAACTGTTAAAAAGTTCTTGGATGTTGAATGACATTTTATATATCTTTGTGCAAGACTATTGTTTAAAATGGTCAGTTCCTGTGCATATCAGGGATGTTTAAATATTTTAAAATCTACAACACACGAAACCTTTCCAATGTGATTGCGTAATGCGGAAGTCATGGACACGCATCCTGGAGGACCTCACAGGCATATCAAGCAATATATTTATGTTTAAAAAGTATATAATTTTTTTGTTTTCTTGGAAAATGACCAATCGTTTCGCTAGACAACACCCTTTATATATCGGCTGGTGTCGTTTAGAGCCTTTTGAAGCTGGGATGAAATTTTTATTTGTACCTTAACCAACAGCCCCCTGTTTAAGTGTATTATATGGATAAGAACCCTGGAACCCTTTCCTTAAAAGCCTTTATTTGTTTTTGACAGATTTAATAAGGCAGTGGCTATTTGCACTAAATGTAAATAGCAAGATAAAATAAAATAGCAACGGTAGGTTCCGTTTACACTAAGTGAAAATAGCTGCATTTCTTAGCGATTTCACAATGTGGATTGTTCCAAAGCAGCTTTACAGGAGAAAAACAGAAAAACACAGAAAATGTAAAACACAGCACAGTGCATGGTGTTTATAGAACAAGTAAGATCATTCTAGTAAATAATATCTAATAAATGGAGAAAAAAAACCTTGGGAGAAACCAGTCTCAGCCGGGAAGGCCAGGGGCCTCATCAACAGTGCATAGAAAAGGTTCTATATTTTGTCCTACGAATGAAATTTAGAATGTGTTTAAGTGCAAAAAAATCTGTATTTATCAAACGTGCGCACGCGGTTCTTATGCACACCGGTAAGTAATCACTGTTGATAAATCCCACATGTTCTTAAGTTCCGTGCTCGTTTACGTTCATGGTCATTTGCATTAGGAAACTCCCTCAATTAACCATATATGGACACCTTCCATATAGGTCATGTGATTGTTTATTCCCCTCACCGCAATAATGGCAAAGCGAGCAAAGAAGGGAAACTTTACAGACAGAGAAATGGAGGTACTAGTACATGAAGTTGAATCCAACCAAAAAATATTGTTGGTTCACTTAGTGCAGGAGGAATTACAAAAAGTGCAAAAAGTGCTGCATGGGAGAAGGTCACCACTGAGGTTAATTCCGTTGGGTCTGAGGAGAGAACTGTCCCAGAAATAAATAAAAAATGCATTTGATATTAAACTATTGGCTAAAAAACGAGTCACAGCACACAGACGAGAAGTGTATGCAACTGGGGGAGGACAGACAACAACGGAATTTTCCTCCCAGCCATCATCGGCGAAACAGCCCTGGCCGGGATTATTAAGGGCGTTGACACTGACACTCTCGAAACCGAACCAAAAAAGCCGGACCATCTAACACCCAAAATGAAGGTCAACGAAACCACCTGGAATAGTCTTCTGTTTTCAGACATTTTATTTCAATTCGTTAAGTTCTGTTGAAATCATTTGTTTAATGGAAGAACTCGATTAAATGAATCTGAACATGTGTGTCCCAAATATAGCGAGACCCTTGGGTGCCGGAGGAACTTGATGAGACTGGCCCGTCCACTGCATCCTCCATAGCCCCTTCCATGCGCCATGACCCAAGAGCGCTGAGCGAGGCAGTGCTGCAAAACCAAGAGGAAACGACAAAAGCCATCAATGACCTAAAGGATCAACTGAGCAACATCACAAATATATTGACTCAAATCAATGAGTCTCTGAAACAGATTGCCTTACGCACATACAATTGCAAATAAACCATAATCTGTTGACTACTGTGATGATTGTATTTATTTATTTCCAGCATGCTGCAAAACACAAAATTAAATTAATTTAATTTAAATCTCTGTAAATTTTCTGACCTTGGGCAGACTCACCTAAAATGTCTGTATGATCCTTTGTCTTGCCTGAATGGCAGCGGCATTAGGTGGCAGGAGCACTGCGTCAGGCACAGGGCCATCTGGTCTGGGGGGTTCCTGCACAGGGACACCCTGTCTGAGGGCCAAGTTGTGAAGCACACGAAGGCATGATGATTCTGCACGCTTCTTCTGGCCGATACTGCAGTGTGCCCCCAGTGCTGGACAGAAACAGCCATCGCCGCCCTTTCAGCTGGCCTATTGCGCGCTAAACAGTGCCCCTTGACCTACAACATGTGCCAGGTTGTAGGTCTGTTCCTATTGGGTGCTTGGGTTGGTTAGGGGGGTCATTAGCCATGGCTTCGGGGGGTCATTAGCCACGGCTTCAGCGGATAACCTTGTTCACCAAACAATAAGATGTTTTAACTACAGCCCAGCAATCACATTTTTAACATGTTGTAGCTTTAAATTCACCAATGAGCCAGCCATCCTAAACAGCACCTGCTTGGAGACGCATACCCACCGAGCTGTTCTGCATAATGAATGAGTCGTGTGTTCCTCCAGGCCACCGCGCAACAACATTTAACAACGACAAATCGGTATCACAAATGAAACGCTTTTCTATTTACATAATTAAATTTGTTAGTTGACAGTACTTTTATGCCGATATGGGTCCAATCTATAGCTCCAATTATGTTTGGGAATCGGGCGATGGCGTAAAAGCCCCGTTTGTTTTCGGCTTGTTGAGGATTTTGGTAAGCAAAATGGATGTAGTCGACAGGAGTTGGATGTGCACGGGAATGGCTTTTGTGGGATTTGTTTCTCGTTCCAACATTGGTCCTAAATCACGACACAAATCCAACAGTAAATTTTTGGGAAAGTGGTACCTACTTAGAAGCCACTCTGTGCTCTCGCTAAGCAGATCAGCACGATATTTGAAAATGCGTTCCCTACGGAGTGCATTTGCAATGTCTTCCAATGACGCAAGATAAGCCATTGTAATGAAACAAACTTTTGTAACAGCTGTCTTTTATTGAGTTTGAAACCAATTAGGCAGTTTGTCTGATTAAACCAAATAAATTAGTAATTGAGTGTTTACTAATTAAATTAAACACAGGACATATGTGGAAGTGTATCGCTTAATGTGTACTGTGACACTCTTGTTATTTGTAGTGTCACTATTCTACCACTAGATTCTCTGCCTAAGCATGCTCAGAGGTGTGGTATATTTACGCACATTTCTACGTATAGGTACAAATTGGTAAATCCCCCACTTTGCGTGAAACTGTTCTTACGCACTCACTACTGTAGTGTATTTCGGGGAAACTATGAGTTTAAATCACAGTAAAATACGTACAATTAATGGTGATTAATCATACGTATTTTCATACACTTTGCCTGATGTAGCAGACTTAATAATAGCGACAAACTAAATGCACTCGTCCACCGAGTGATCAGCAGATCGTATATCAACTCTAAGAAATATTACTTTCCTGGCCTTGGAAACACAATACTCTTACTGTAAAAAAAAAGAAAGTGACCTATTTGTCAGTTATGGTTACCCATACCCGAAATATACCTCTGCTTTTAACCCATCCAGTGAGTAGTGAACACACGCACAGCAAGTGGTGAACACACGTACAACCGGAGCAGTGGGCAGCTATCACTGCAGCGCCCGGGGAGCAAGTAGGGGTAAGGTGCCTTGCTCAAGGGCACCTCAATCATTACCTGCCGGCCCTGAACCGGCAACCTTCTGGTCACGAGTCCGACTCTCTAACCATTAGGCCACAATTGCCCCTCTATGGGGCAATTGTACCACATCAGAAACAGTACCACATCAGAAATCCTAATGAAATCAAGCAGTTTAAGTGACGTAAATATGTGATAAGTAAACACAGAAACAGCAGGTTTATTGACTGCACTAAAGGGGAAACAACACATCTAACTATCAAATAACAAACAACACATGAAAGTAATAGCAGTAAAGAAATGAAAGGAACAGACAAGCATAGAGTGGCAGTATTACATCAGCTATTCACATCTGCATAAACCATCGGACAATCTCCTTATTCGAAAGGGGTTTAAGCTTAAAACGCAGCTATTTAGAATAGTTTTGATACTTGCATTGGCTTCCTGAGTGTGCTGGAACAAGTTCTTGTGCACGTGGAGAAAGGTTTTCAGAGTCCTGATGGTTTCATCGGATTCTTTCTTAAACCCGGATTGGCTGACGAAGGTCGAACGAATTTAGCCGAAGCAAACTGCCGGAGGAAGCTGTCTCCAAAGAGAGAGACAGGTCTCGAAAGGTGACGACCCGAAAGCGCGAACACGAGATGAGCATAGTTTCCTTCGTGCACAGATGTTTTAAGCCTGAGGGCGTCACACCCCTCCAAGGTGAGCGATCCAATGCGATGAGATGATCGCCTAGAGGTTTGGAGTTGTAATACTTTTAGGATAAGGATAAAATAAGTATGGTGTAAAATACATTACTGTGCTATAAACCATCTTTTAAAGAATAAAGAGGGAAACATTTAGATATGAAACATGAAGAGATTATAAGTACATTGACCTGTCGTTTGTACAAGAACGTGAATATAAAGAGAATACAACTAAGCACACGTGCCCTTGAGGTTATAGGTGAGGCAGAATATCATGGAGGCCAACATACAATGTGGAGATATATGTGGATACACATTTAAACCATTATTTTGGGGTTAAAGAGAGAGAAAAATGTATTATTTGGAAGAAGATGGGTATCTCAGTCTTTTGGTAACATCTGGCCTCACACCTCTATGAAACACACCTTCCCCCATTTTTGAAGTCCAGAAGAGGGAATTGGTATCTGTCCTGTTCAATGATAAATGCTTTGAGTGAGAGCAATTTGGGTCAGACTCTTTGGCGCCGGGTAGGGCCCTGCTGAGAGGTCGTGGTGTTTTACGATGCAACAAATGGTAACTTTTGCTCCTTGACCAGATCCTACACTACGCACAAATCTGAGCATATGCACTGTTGATAAATGAGAAACCAGATCTTCTATAATGTGTCACAGCTGCACTCAGTTACTTTGATTAAAAGTTACTGAGTACATGTTTATGAAGAATAGGGAGAGTTTATTAGTCGAGATTCAGGATGTTTCATTTGTTGAAACTGTTTGGGTCTAATTTGTCTTATTTTTTATTCATTTTATCGATATCAGGCAACAGAGGAATGTCAAAAGCATGGAAAAAAATAATGGCATAATGTAACAGTGCAGCTAGAACTTCAAACCGCCGTCATGTGATGTAAGTTTAGCATTTAATACAAATCATTGTAAATTTAGCATTAATGTGAAACTTGTCCAGTTTTGCTTTTGGTTGGGGTTTAAATTGCCTGAGCTGGAACTGGGATGGTCAGATGGTCACTTTGCTCTTGGGTGGTGATGGAATTGCCTGAGATGGAGCTGGGATGGCCAGTCAGTCCACAGGCTCTTGCAGCTGCAGCTGGGCATCCCGAGACAGGGATGGAGGGCAAAAAGAGAATAATTAGCGTAGCTGCTGTTCATTAATTAATTAATTTATTTAGCATATTACGCATTAAGTGAATGCTTGGCTGAAAGATGTGTCTTTAATCTAGATTTAAATTGGGAAAGTGTGTATGACCCTCGAATAGTATCGGGAAGGCTATTCCAGAGTTTACATGCTACGCATGTGAAAGATCTACCCTTTTTGATGGATTTAGTTATTCTTGGTGTTATCAAAAGTCCGAGGTGATCCCAGGCCAGCCGGGAGACATAGTCCCTCCAGCGTGTCCTAGGTCTTCCCCGGGGTCTCCTCCCGGTGGGACATGCCCGGAACACCTTCCCGGGAAGGCGTCCAGGGGGCATCCGGAAAAGATGCCCGAGCCACCTCAGCTGGCCCCTCTCGATGTGGAGGAGCAGCGGATCTACTCTGAGCTCCTCCCGAGTGACCGAGCTTCTCACCCTATCTCTAAGGGATCGCCCAGCCACCCTGCGGAGGAAGCTCATTTCGGCCGCCTGTATCCGGGATCTTGTCCTTTCGGTCATGACCCACAGCTCATGACCATAGGTGAGAGTAGGAACGTAGATTGACCGGTAAATCGAGAGCTTCGCCTTGCGGCTCAGCTCCTTCTTCACCACAACAGACCGGTACAGCGACCGCATTACTGCAGAAGCTGCACCGATCCGTCTGTCAATCTCCCGTTCCATCCTTCCCTCACTCGTGAACAAGACCCCCAGATACTTGAACTCCTCCACTTGAGGCAGGAACTCTCCACCTACCTGAAGTGGGCAAGCCACCCTTTTCCGACTGAGAACCATGGCCTCAGATTTGGAGGTGCTGATTCTCATCCCAGCCGTTTCACGCTCGGCTGCAAACCGTCCCAGTGCATGCTGAAGGTCCCGGTCTGATGGGGCCAGCATGACGACATCATCCGCAAAGAGCAGAGATGAAATCGTGTGGTCCCCAAACCCGACGCCCTCCGGCCCCTGGCTGCGCCTAGAAATTCTGTCCATAAAAATTATGAACAGAACCGGCGACAAAGGGCAGCCCTGCCGGAGTCCAACATGCACCGGAAACAAGTCTGACTTACTGCCGGCAATGCGAACCAAGCTCCTGCTCCGGTCGTACAGGGACCGGATAGCCCTTAGCAAAGCTCCCGGAGCACCCTCCACAAGATGCCGCGAGGGACACAGTCGATTGCCTTCACCAAATCCACAAAACACATGTGGATTGGATGGGCAAACTCCCATGAACCCTCCAGCACCCTGGAGAGGGTATAGAGCTGGTCCAGCGTTCCACGACCGGGACGAAAACCACACTGTTCCTCCTTAATCCGAGGTTCTACCATCAGCCGGATTCTCCTCTCCAGTACCCTGGCATAGACTTTCCCGGGGAGGCTGAGAAGTGTGATCCCCCGATAGTTGGAGCACACCCTCCGGTCCCCCTTCTTAAAAAGAGGGACCGCCACCCCGGTCTGCCAGTCCAAGGGCACTGTCCCCGACCGCCACGCGGTGCTGCAGAGGCGTGTCAGCCAAGACAGCCCCACAACATCCAGAGACTTGAGGTACTCAGGGCGGATCTCATCCACCCCCGGTGCCCTTCCACCGAGGAGTTTCTTGACTACCTCGGTGACTTCAGCCTGGGTGATTGACGAGTCCGCCTCCGAGCCCTCAGCCTCTGCTTCCTCAATGGAAGACGTGACGGCGGGATTGAGGAGATCCTCGAAGTATTCCTTCCACCGCCCGATGATATCCCCGGTCGAGGTCAACAGCTGCCCCCACCACTGTAAATAGCGTTGGTAGGGCACTGCTTCCCCCCCTCCTGAGGCGCCGGATGGTTTGCCAGAATCTCTTCGAGGCCGACCGATAGTTCTTCTCCATGGACTCACCGAACTCCAGGCCCGAGTTTTTGCCTCCCCAACCACCCGGGCTGCAGTCCGCTTGGCCTGTCGGTACCTGTCAGCTGCCTCGGGAGTCCCACAAGCCAGCCAGGCCCGATAGGACTCCTTCTTCAGCTTGACGGCATCCCTTACTTCCGGTGTCCACCACCGGGTTCGGTGATTTCCGCCTCGACAGGCACCGGAGACCTTGCGGCCACAGCTCTGAGTGGCCGCGTTGACAATTGAGGTCACTCAGAACATGGTCCACTCGGACTCAATATCTCCAGACTCCCTCGGGATCTGGTCGAAGCTCTGCCGGAGGTCGAGGTGGAAGTTGAAGATCTCTCTGACAGGGGATTCGGCCAAACGTTCCCAACAGACCCTCACAGTACGTTTGGGTCTGCCGAGTCTGTCCAGCTTCCTCCCCCGCCATCGGATCCAACTCCACCAGGTGGTGATCAGTTGACAGCTCCGCCCCTCTCTTCACCCGAGTGTCCAAAACATACGGCCGTAGTTCAGATGAAACAACCACAAAGTCGATCATCGACCTCCGGCCAAGGGTGTCCTGGTGCCATGTGTACTGATGGACACCCTTATGCTTGAACATGGTGTTCGTTATGGCCAAGCTGTAACTAGCACAGAAGTCCAATAACAGAACACCACTTGGGTTCAGATCAGGGGGGCCGTTCCTACCAATCACGCCCCTCCAGGTGTCACTGTCGTTGCCCACGTGGGCGTTGAAGTCCCCCAGCAGAACGATGGAGTCCCCAGTCGGGGCGCTTTCCAGCACCCCTCCCAGAGTCTCCAAGAAGGCCGGGTACTCTACACTGCCGTTTGGCCCATAGGCGCACACGACAGTGAGAGACCTATCCCCGACCCGAAGGCGCAGGGAAGCGACCCTCTTGTTCACCGGGGTAAACTCCAGCACATGGCGGCTGAGCTGGGGGCTATAAGCAAACCCACACCAGCCCGCTGCCTTTCACCATGGGCAACTCCAGAGTGGTGAAGAATCCATCCTCCCTCGAGGAGTGTGGTTCCAGAGCCCAAGCTGTGCGTAGAGGTGATCCCGACTATCTCTAGTCGGAATCTCTGAACCTCACGCACAATCTCAGGCTCCTTCCCCGTCAGAGAGGTGACGTTCCATGTTCCTAGAGCTAGATTCCGCGTCCAGAGACTGCCGCCCGATCCACTTTGCACCGGCCCCTTACGGTCCCTCCTGCAGGTGGGTGGCGGGTGGTTCCACGTATTTCGGCCGGCACGGAGGGGACGACCTAGAAATAAAACCCCAGGCCTGGCCAGTGGGGCGCCGGGCGACGGCGAACGGTCAAAAATCATAAGGGATTTTTGAACAGCTCTTAGTCTGACCCATCGCCTAGGACCTGTTTGCCTTGGGAGACCCTACCAGGGGCATATAGCCCCAGACAACATAGCTCCTAGGGTCTTTCGGGTACTCAAACCCCTCCACCACGGTAAGGTGGCAGTTCAAGGAAGGGACCGGGGAGACTGCATCCATTTATTTATTTATTAGATATTATATTTAGAATGATCTTGCATGCCCTATAAACACCATGCACTGTGCTGTGTTTTACCTCTGTGTTTTCTTATTTTCTCCTGTAAAGCTGCTTTGGAACAATGCACATTGTGAAAAGCGCTATATAAATAAACTTGAATTGAATTGAATTGAACCACTAAGTAGTGAATTACAGTTTTATAGGTGAAAAACAATGTAGCTTTTCTTTTGGGGCGATGGTTGATTCATAGGACAGACTTGGAGGTTGAGTTTTTACTATTTTGTCTCGTATGTTTTCAATTTTCTCTGTAAAAAAATTGCTACCAAGGTGAGGCGGAATAACCAGGTCAGGTGATGTCTGTTTATTTGTTATTTTAGCAACTGTACCAAATTAAAACCTTGGATTGTTTGTCTTTGTTTCTATGAGGTTTCGGAGGTGCTCAGCCTTAGCTGCTTTTAGTGCCTTTTTATAACAGTTTGCACTCTTTCCACGCAATTTTAAATACCTCTAACTGAGTTTGTTTCCATTTGCGCTCCAGTTTACGTGCTTCTCTTTTAAGGGCACGAGTGGTGCTATTGTACCATGGTGCTATGTTATTCTCATTAATCTTTTTTAATTTCATAGGTGCAACATGTCACGGATATGGAGAGGAGACGAACCCAAGCGCAGGCAGACGTAGGGGATAACAAAAAACTTTAATAATATGACAAAACAAAAGACCCACGAGGGGCTAACGAGGACAGAACTAATGATAAAAAACAGAAACCAAAATACTTCCCACGTGGGGGCAAAAACAGCAGGACATAAAACTAAGAAACTAAACACGACACAACATCAAAAACACAAGGCAGGGCAAGATGAGACAGGGTAAGGTAAACGTAAGGCAAGGTAACACAAGGCAAGGTAATCCAAATAACAGGGAACACCGCTCACAAGCACAGAAACAAAGCACATGGTACAAGGTACAAAGTACAATGAACGAGTACAGGACAATGAACACAAGGATGTTTTAAAGGGAGACAGACAAAGGATAATTAACAAGGGTCAGCTGTGGGTAATGAAACACTCAGGGAAGAGTAACGAGGAAACGAGATTGCGGTAACATAGACGCGGACCGGAGAGACAGTATGGCAAGCTGTTAAGTACAAAACATCTCAACACATGGCTTTGTCATGGACCCGCCTCAAGACCAAGAATAGACATGACATGAAGGCAAGGCAAGGCAAGGCAAGTTTATTTATATAGCACATTTCATACACAGAGCATTTCAAAGTGCTTAACATAAAATGATTGACAGAAAGAAATAAGACGTATCTTTAAAATGCAAATGATTTAAGATAAAAAATTCTTCAGATTTTAAGAAACAATAAAACAGCATAAAATTGATTAAAAATGTGAGTGTATATATAAAAAGAATAAGAGCAGAATAAAAATAAATTAGAAATAAAAGTGCAGTTGATGTAAACCAGCACAGTGCTCAGGTTGTGAATGCACAGCTCAGGCAGACCAATGACAGAAGCCCCCCCTTTAATGAACACCCCCAGGTGTTCACCAAGTGGAAGACTAAGAAGACAAGACCGACTGGGAAACAGACAAGATCAAACAAAACATGGAAAACAAAACTAGGGGCAGACAAGCAAAAATAATAAAAGGGTTTGGGAGGGACTATGTACTGGAAGGCCGACTGACACATCGGACAGGATACCGGACTGGACACCAGCTGCACCGGACTGCGCACTGGGCAGGACGCCGGCTGCATCGGACTGGACGCGGAACCCCAGGACTCCCTCCTCCCATGCTTGCCTAGGAGGCTGGAGTCCGGGGGTGGAGAAGCGGGACCTGAGGCAGAGGATCGGGCAGTCCCCAGGGTGATTGTACCCACCCTGAGAAGGCATTCCACAGGAATCCTCTAAGCGGGTCGGAGAGGTCGGACGTGCTGAGGCGCTGGACAGATCCTGATTCCCGGTATAGCGTACCAGATCAGAGAAGTCCAGGCATCCGCATCTCTGACCGGGAGAGTGGCTCGGTGAGGCAGCTATTAAAAATCACCTTTAACTCCTCCTCGCCAAAGCAGCATTGTTCTGCTGCCGTCAGGAATTCCTCAGTGAACTCAAAAATGTCTGAGTCCCCCTGCCGGAGGCCAAGGAGGAGGTGTGCCTCACACGAGCAGTTCTCCATAAGTCTATTGCCTGCTGGGTTCAATTCTGGTTCGTTCATTATGTCCCCCTCTTGATTAGGTTCCCTTTATATTGACCTCGTGTCTCTTGTCTTGTGCTGGTTCATTATTAGTGTCATCCGTGGTGAGTCCTGTGTCTTTTTTAGTCCAGGTTTTGTAGTATAATGTCAAGTGTTAGTGTGAGTTTAGGAAGTACAAATAGGGGGTTCGTGGAAAAAGTCCCATTCAAATAATCTGCCATTTGCCGCATAGTGTTGCGATGGATCGTAGTGTGAAAAAACCTGACACGTAGCGTCTATCTAAATGGGAAGTGGGTGATTTCACCTTACCCTGTGGTAAGACCATTTCTTTTTCTGCTGGCCCCGGATAGGGGGTGTGAGGACAACTCTAGGGGCGCTCTCGCGCCATGGCACCCCTCGGAGACCCCCAAGCCCTCTGTCCACGAACATCATATGCGTCCCTCACAGGTTTATCCCATGTAGTTCGGCTTCCCCGCTCGTCCTCCAACATGATACGAGTACCACGACTCATTTGTTTGCATGGGGGGCGGGTGCCAGCTTACTGCCCATGGGTGGCAGCGTCCACGTAACAACTATTTGTCCGCTGATCAACTATGGGTGCCGATTTGACCTTCGACCCCGCAGACCCTTCCATGGCCACGCCCCCGACCACCAAACCACTTTCTGTCCGCTTCCCAACTACTTTTACCAGAACCTGCGTTTTGCCACTCGGGACTGACATATGTTTGTCTGAGGGGGCGTGGCAATCGAGCTTTGTGGTTTTTAAAAAAAAAAAATTTAAACGTTTAAAAAAAAAGCCCCAAGCATTAAACTGGGCAAAAAAAGAACAAAAGAAAAACAAATTAAGGAAGAAAAAAGAGTCTGAAATCGTGTTGTTTCTGACTCTTTTAAAACATTGTTAAAAAGCAATATCAATGCAATCCATTTTCCAGTGTGTTCTAACTAGAAAATGGATCCATTTTCTAGTGTGTTTGCATTGCCTGTCCACGTGTGGTTATATTAGTGGACCACGTGTAGTAGGTTGGTGGACATGATGCTTTTTAACAATATTTAAAGTGTATATATTCATTTCTAGGTGTCAGAAACGACACTGTTCAGTGAGAACACTCTTTTAGACACACACAGGTTAGGAAACAGCACGTAAAATGTTCAGTTTTGACAAAAATCGGGAATCTTATATGTTGAAGGTCAGGGTGTGAACAAAGGTCCAGAAAACAAGGTTTCTAAGGTCAGAGGACATCGAGCCTTTCAGCGACCACTGTCACGGACCCCCGAATCAGGCCCTGCAGTTTCGGGTCCGTGGCTTCTTCTTTAAGGGTTTAAAAGTGGATGAGTACATAGCTAAAACAGCCCTCATTTCTAAGTGTCTGCCATTGAAATCACTGTGCTTTTTAGTTTACATTAAAAAGGTTATAAAATACTTCTGGAGGACCAGGACTTTTGACCTTTCGGTATGTCTTTTGGGGGACCGGGACGCAAGTGCCCGTGAGGTTTCGGGCCCGTCGGACCCTCCGCCGGCCTTGCGGGAAAGTTCCTCGAGCAGTTTATATGTATGGGCCACGTGTATTCAGTTGGTGGACAACCCACTTATTAGCAAAAATGTGCCTTTATATTCATTTAAATGCATCAACTACCACATTATTCAGTCAGTGCACTTCATTAGACACACATATGTTAGCAACAACTTGTAGAACGCTCAGTTTATCCTCAAAGGTCTAATTAGAGTGGCCTGTTTACAAACCCCCTATCAAAAACGTATTGGATAGGTGACAGGTGGAAGGCCTTCCGCCACGCGTGCGCGCCCTGCATGCGTTGCATGCGTCATGCGTAGAGCAGAACGTGACGGGCTGTATGCGTCACTGCATGCGTCATGCATAGAGCAGTCCGTGTAGCGTGCGCGCTCTGCATGCGTTGCGCATAGAGCAGAATGCCACGCATGCTCGCCCTGCATGCGTGATGCATAGAGCAGAATGCCATGCATGCTCGCCCTGCATGCGTCACTGCATGTGTGATGCATAGAGCAGACCGTAAAACATGCATGCGCTGTATGCGTCACTGAATGCATCATGCACATAAGAGACCGTGACGCATGCACATGCATAAATAACCACACGTGCATGCATCACGCATATAGCATATAGACATGAGCAACCGTCCATCATCCACCAATCATGCAGACAAGCCGGGCTCAAAATAGGGAGAGTCGTCCACGAAAATGCATTGGCATAGATTGTAGGTGGAAGCCCTCCCGTTGGGAAACGATAGGCCGAAGGGTCTGGATATTTTAGATTATTGTTGTCTAGAAGCCCCCCATTTATCCCCCAAATGTCCAAAGTTCTTAGACCTTTTTCTGAAAACCCCCCATCCCCCACCTCTGAAAGCTTCACAAGGCTGTTCAGTGGTATATGAGAGACAAGGCTGTGTGCTTAATCTTGTGATTGGGTGCAAAAAACATTCCCTAATCCTCTAGGGCGATGTGCTCTCGATATGTTGTCGGGGGCCGCCCGACGGGCCAGAATCTAAAATATGGGACCCCTCGGACCTTCCTGGAAATTTCCTCGTATAGCTTATTTGAATGGCTTTTCCATATGGGTTTCGTGGACGTGGCCCCGACAGGGTCAACCGATCCGAAACCGGGTCACAAGCAACCGCCCATCATCCACCGGTCGTGCGGGAAAGCCGGGCGACTTTGTGACTATGTTTAGGGGTAAAAAGATCAAAATAGGGAGAGTCGTCCACGAATCAGTTAATGAAAACGCATTGGCATAGATTGTAGGTGGAAGCCCTCCCGTTGGGAAACGATAGGCCGAAGGGTCTGGATATTTCAGATTATTGTTGTCTAGAAGCCCCCCATTTATCCCCCAAATGTCCAAAGTTCTTAGACCTTTTTCTGAAAACCCCCCATTCCCCACCTCTGAAAGCTTCACAAGGCTGTTCAGTGGTATATGAGAGACAAGGCTTTGTGCTTAATCTTGTGATTGGGTGCAAAAAACATTCCCTAATCCTCTAGGGCGATGTGCTCTCGATATGTTGTCGGGGCCGCCCGACGGGCCAGAATCTAAAATATGGGACCCCTCGGACCTTCCTGGAAATTTCCTCGTATAGCTTATTTGAATGGCTTTTCCATATGGGTTTCGTGGACGTGGCCCCGACAGGGTCAACCGATCCGAAACCGGGTCACAAGCAACCGCCCATCATCCACCGGTCGTGCGGGAAAGCCGGGCGACTTTGTGACTATGTTTAGGGGTAAAAAGATCAAAATAGGGAGAGTCGTCCACGAATCAGTTAATGAAAACGCATTGGCATAGATGGTAGGTGGAAGCCCTCCCGTTGGGAAACGATAGGCCGAAGGGTCTGGATATTTCAGATTATTGTTGTCTAGAAGCCCCCCATTCATCCCCCAAATGTCCAAAGTTCTTAGACCTTTCCTAAAAAATCTACCTCCCCAACACTAAACCTTCATAATGCTGTTCAGTGGTATGTGAGAGACAAGGCTTTGTGCTTAATCTTGTGATTGGGTGCAAAAAAATTCCCTAATCCTCTAGGGCGATGTGCTCTCGATATGTTGTCGGGGGCCGCCCGACGGCCAGAATCTAAAAATGGGACCCCTCGGACCTTCCTGGAAATTTCCTCGTATAGCTTATTTGAATGGCTTTTCCATATGGGTTTCGTGGACGTGGCCCCGACAGGGTCAACCGATCCGAAACCGGGTCACAAGCAACCGCCCATCATCCACCGGTCGTGCGGAAAGTCGGGCGACTTTGTGACTTTGTTTAGGGGTCAAAAGGTCAAAATAGGGAGAGTCTATGCGTCACTGAATGCGTGTATGCGTCACTGAATGCGTGTATGCGTCACTGAATGCATCGTGCATAGAGCAGGCCTAGGAGCATGCACGCAATGTAATAACAGCGCGTGTATGCGTCAGTGACTTCATAGAACAGACCATGGGAAGGTGTTCCATGAAAATGTAATGTATACAAGGACATTTTCCACAAAGGCCCTGAGGGTCCGAGAGACCCCAAACATCACAGTCACTTGCGTCACAGTCCCACAAGCGACATAATGAAAGGCCAAATGCGTGGGTGCCCAAAAAGTATTTTATATCATTTTTTATGTATTACTCTGCAACCCATTCATTTCAATGGATGAGGCTTGAAAATGAGGCCTTGAACATAAAAGAGGCTATCTTAATAGTCAAAATGAGCATTAAATGATTTGATACCAACATATATGCGAACAATAAAGTGTTCTCATTGAATAATGTGGTTTTTGAAACATATAAATAAATATTTTCAGTTAAACATGTTAATAAGTATTATGTCCACCAACTTCATACACGTGGCCCATTCAAATAAATTGCAGGTGGACATTTCTCGTTTTTCGCCAAGTCATGCAGGAAGTGACCACCAGCAATTTATATGAATGGACCACGTGTAGTGAGTTGGTGGACAACCCTTTTTAGGGTATAATTCAGCCTTCTGTGAAATGATACTAACATATGTATGTCTAATAAAGTGTACTAAGGGAATAAGGTGTTTCTTTAATCGTATATATGAATACATTGGACAAAAAAGTAATTATCAAGAAAAACTACAAAGGACTACAAACATGGCACCCAGGAAGTGTCCACCTGCAGTTTATTTGAATGGACCACATGTAGTGAGTTCGTGGAACTTCATTTTTTAAGCATAAATAGCATTCTGGGAGTTGCTGCTAACATATGTATGTCTATTAAAGTGTACCAACGGACTAACAGGGTCCATAATGCATATAGATTATTCTAAAGTGTGTCCACCAACTTAATAGTGTGGCCCTTTAAAATAAACTGCAGGTGGACATTTGCCCCGTTTTTCACTAAGTCATACAGGAAGTGTCCACCTGCAGTTTATATGGACCACGTGTAGTGAGTTGGTGGAAATTCATTTTTTAAGCATAAATATGCATTCTGTGAGTTGCTGCTAATATATGTATGTCTATTAAAGTGTACCAACAGACTAACAGGGTCCATAATGCATATAGATGATTCTAAAGTGTGTCCACCAACCTAATATGTGTGGACTACTACTGTAATCTGCAGGTGGAAAGGACCGCATGCAGTTTATATGAATGGACCACATGTAGTGAGTTCGTGGAACTTCATTTTTTAAGCATAAATATGCATTCTGTGAGTTGCTGCTTACATATGTATGTCTATTAAAGTGTACCAACAGACTAACAGGGTCCATAATGCATATAGATGATTCTAAAGTGTGTCCACCAACTTAATAGTGTGGCCTATTCTCATAAACTGCAGGTGGACATTTGCCCCGTTTTTCACTAAGTCATACAGGAAGTGTCCACCTGCAGTTTATATGAATGGACCACATGTAGTGAGTTCGTGGAACTTCATTTTTTAAGCATAAATATGCATTCTGTGAGTTGCTGCTTACATATGTATGTCTATTAAAGTGTACCAACAGACTAACAGGGTCCATAATGCATATAGATGATTCTAAAGTGTGTCCACCAACCTAATATGTGTGGACTACTACTGTAATCTGCAGGTGGAAAGGACCGCATGCAGTTTATATGAATGGACCACATGTAGTGAGTTCGTGGAACTTCATTTTTTAAGCATAAATATGCATTCTGTGAGTTGCTGCTTACATATGTATGTCTATTAAAGTGTACCAACAGACTAACAGGGTCCATAATGCATATAGATGATTCTAAAGTGTGTCCACCAACTTAATAGTGTGGCCTATTCTCATAAACTGCAGGTGGACATTTGCCCCGTTTTTCACTAAGTCATACAGGAAGTGTCCACCTGCAGTTTATATGAATGGACCACATGTAGTGAGTTCGTGGAACTTCATTTTTTAAGCATAAATATGCATTCTGTGAGTTGCTGCTACATATGTATGTCTATTAAAGTGTACCAACAGACTAACAGGGTCCATAATGCATATAGATGATTCTAAAGTGTGTCCACCAACCTAATATGTGTGGACTACTACTGTAATCTGCAGGTGGAAAGGACCGCATGCAGTTTATATGAATGGACCACATGTAGTGAGTTCGTGGAACTTCATTTTTAAGCATAAATATGCATTCTGTGAGTTGCTGCTAACATATGTATGTCTATTAAAGTGTACCAACAGACTAACAGGGTCCATAATGCATATAGAGATTCTAAAGTGTGTCCACCAACTTAATAGTGTGGCCTAGTCTCATAAACTGCAGGTGGACATTTGCCCCGTTTTTCACTAAGTCATACAGGAAGTGTCCACCTGCAGTTTATATGAATGGACCACGTGTAGTGAGTTCGTGGAACTTCATTTTTTAAGCATAAATAAGCATTCTGTGAGTTGCTGCTAACATATGTATGTCTATTAAAGTGTACTAAGGGAATAAGGGTTTCATAATCATATATATGATTGGACAAAAAAGTAATTATCAAGAAAAACTACAAAGGACTACAAATATGGCACCCAGGAAGTGTCCACCTGCAGTTTATATGAATGGACCACATGTAGTGAGTTCGTGGAACTTCATTTTTTAAGCATAAATATGCATTCTGTGAGTTGCTGCTTACATATGTATGTCTATTAAAGTGTACCAACAGACTAACAGGGTCCATAATGCATATAGATGATTCTAAAGTGTGTCCACCAACTTAATGTGTGGCCCTTTAAAATAAACTGCAGGTGGACATTGTTTTTCACTAAGTCATACAGGAAGTGTCCACCTGCAGTTTATATGAATGGACCACGTGTAGTGAGTTCGTGGAACTTCATTTTTTAAGCATAAATATGCATTCTGTGAGTTGCTGCTAACATATGTATGTCTATTAAAGTGTACCAACAGACTAACAGGGTCCATAATGCATATAGATGATTCTAAAGTGTGTCCACCAACCTAATATGTGTGGACTAACTGTAACTGCAGGTGGAAAGGACCGCATGCAGTTTATATGAATGGACCACATGTAGTGAGTTCGTGGAACTTCATTTTTAAGCATAAATATGCATTCTGTGAGTTTGCTGCTTACATATGTATGTCTATTAAAGTGTACCAAACAGACTAACAGGGTCCATAATGCATATAGATGATTCTAAAGTGTGTCCACCAACCTAATATGTGTGGACTACTAAACTGCAGGTGGACATTTGCCCCGTTTTCACTAAGTCATACAGGAAGTGTCCACCTGCAGCTTATATGAATGGACCACGTGTAGTGAGTTCGTGGAACTTCATTTTTTAAGCATAAATATGCATTCTGTGAGTTGCTGCTAACATATGTATGTCTATTAAAGTGTACCAACAGACTAACAGGGTCCATAATGCATATAGATGATTCTAAAGTGTGTCCACCAACTTAATAGTGTGGCCCTTTAAAATAAACTGCAGGTGGACATTTGCCCCGTTTTTCACTAAGTCATACAGGAAGTGTCCACCTGCAGCTTATATGAATGGACCACCCTGATGTTATTTTAATGAACTTTTGCGGTCCACCAGACCAACTTAATATGCCCTTAAAAATAAACTGCCATTCCCCCACACTAGGAAGTGTCCACCTGCAGTTTATATGAATGGACCACATGTAGTGAGTTCTGGAACTTCATTTTTTAAGCATAAATATGCATTCTGTGAGTTGCTGCTAACATATGTATGTCTATTAAAGTGTACCAACAGACTAACAGGGTCCATAATGCATATAGATGATTCTAAACCCACCAACCTAATATGTGGACTACTACTGTAATCTGCAGGTGGACATTTGCCCCGTTTTTCACTAAGTCATACAGGAAGTGTTGCAGCTTATTTGAATGGACCACGTGTAGTGAGTTTGTGGAACTTCATTTTTTAAGCATAAATATGCATTCTGTGAGTTGCTGCTTACATATGTATGTCTATTAAAGTGTACCAACAGACTAACAGGGTCCATAATGCATATAGATGATTCCAAAGTGTGTCCACCAACTCAATACGTGTGGCCCTTTAAAATAAACTGCAGGTGGACATTTCTCCGTTTAGAAAATGCATTTTTTAAGCAAAATAAAGCACTCTGTGAGTTGCTGCTAACATATGCATGTCTACTTAAGTGTACCAACAGACTAACAGGGTCTTCATTGCATATAGATTATTCTAAAGTGTGTCCACCAACTGAATACCTGTGGCCCATTACTATAAACTGCAGGTGGACATGTCCAAATTTAGTTTGTAAGTGGTCAAATAGTGCCCCGTGGTATGGGGGGGGGGCGGGGGTCGACCCCCGTTGTCACCTGACCACTTTGGCAAAAGTAGTTGGTTAGTGGTCAAATAGTGCCCCCGTGGTACGGGGGGGGGGCGGGGGTCGACCCCCGTGGTCACCTGACCACTTTGGCAAAAGTAGTTGGTTAGTGGTCAAATAGTGCTTCCGTGGTACGGGGGGGGGCGGGGGTCGACCCCCGTGGTCACCTGACCACTTTGGCAAAAGTAGTTGGTCAGTGGACAAATAGTGCTTTGGTGGTACGGGGGGGGTTGTCAGGGGGCGTCGCCCGCCAAAAGAGGGACCAATCGAGAGGAAACGGGGTCCCCGGGACCACCTGCCAAAGATAGTCTGGCAGTGGGATGAATATCACGTTCGCGGACATCCGGGGGAAGCGCCGACGGCCCACCCCTGGACTACGCCAATGGGACGAGCCCCATTGGCTTTAGTTGGGCCGCGGACGGGCTTGGCACACCCGCCGCGGCTGGGGGGCTGTCCGCTTGGGCGTCTCCCGTCGGGACCCCCTCGGGGGGGGGGGCGCGCTTCGCCCCAGGTCTGCTCGGGGTTTGAAGGCGTCGGACCCCCGAAAAATCTGGGGTCTTCCCCGCGCGGCGTCCGCGAGACAGTTTCCGCGAGCCTGTTAGCCCCACGTGGACTGCTCGCGAAATTGAGGGGGCTACCTAGAGTTAGTCCTTTGTCCTGTTTTTTGCCATGTTTGTTCTGTTACCCCCTCGTGAGTGTTTGCTTTGTATTTATTATTTATTATAGTCTGTTAACCCCTTACCCGCTGTCTTGCATTTGGGTCCTCTGTCCTCACCACCCTTGTTCATGACACAACAGCTTCTAATGTGTTAGAGAAAATAGTGCCCATATTGCTGCTCATGTCATCGAGAGCAATTCTGTATTTATTGGTAAGGTTATTGAAGGAGTCAGATCTGGCAAGCTCTTTGCAAAACTATCTTTAGTAGTCGAGGTAATGTTCTACCCTGTCGATAACAAATTATACGGCGGACTTCTGCAGTGTGCAGTGTACATGTTATAAGATGGTAATTTGTGACATCGTCGTTTTGAGGTATAATATCTGTTTTGGTTAGATTGGCTCCATGAGATATAATCAAGTCTAGCGTATGATTAAATCGATGAGTGGGTCTATTGATGGGTTGTGTTACTCCAAAAGGGTGTAGGAGCTCTGTAAACGCCACTGCTAATGCATCATTAGCCCTATCTACGTGGATATTAAAATCTCAGACAATCAGTACTTTATCAACGTTAACCAACTGGTCCGATGAGAAGTCCGCAAACTCTTTCAGAAAATCAGTGTAAGGCCCAGGGGGTCTATAGCCAGTTTAAAAGAAACATGTTTTTTTTTTAACTGCCCCTCCTTGAACTGCCACCTTACCGTGGTGGAGGGGGGTTTGAGCACCCGAAGACCCTAGGAGCTATGTTGTCTGGGGCTATATGCCCCTGGTAGGGTCTCCCAAGGCAAACAGGTCCTAGGCGACGGGTCAGACTAAGAGCGGTTCACAAAACCCTTATGATGACAATTAATTGGAGGACCGTGACGTCGCCCAGTATGGCGCAGCCGGGCTCCCAACCTGGAGCCAGGCCCGGGGTTGGGGCTCGTATGCGAGCGCCTGGTGGTCGGGCCTCCCCCCATGGGGTCGGCCGGGCACAGCCGAAGGAGCGACGGGGGCCACCCTCCCGTGGACCACCACCTGCAGGAGGGACCGTAAGGGGCCGGTGCAAAGTGGATCGGTCGGCAGTCGAAGGCAGTCCAGTCCCTGGACGCGGAATCTAGCTCTAGGGATATGGAATGTCACCTCTCTGACGGGGAAGGGGTGACAGATTGTGAGGTTCAGAGATTCTGACTAGAAATAGTCGGGATCACCTCTACGCACAGCTTGGGCTCTGGAACTACTCTCCTCGAGGGAGGATGGACTCTTCACCACTCTGGAATTGCCCATGGTGAGAGGCGGCGGGCTGGTGTGGGTTTGCTTATAGCCCCCCAGCTCAGCCGCCATGTGTTGGAGTTTACCCCGGTGAACGAGAGGGTCGCTTCCCTGCGCCTTCGGGTCGGGGATAGGTCTCTCACTGTCGTTTGCGCCTATGGGCCAAATGGCAGTGTAGAGTACCCGGCCTTCTTGGAGACTCTTGGAGGGGTGCTGGAAAGCGCCCCGACTGGGAACTCCGTCGTTCTGCTGTGGGACTTCAACGCCCACGTGGGCAACGACAGTGACACCTGGAGGGGCGTGATTGGGAGGAACGGCCCCCCTGATCTGAACCCGAGTGGTGTTCTGTTATTGGACTTCTGTGCTAGTTACAGTTGGCCATAACGAACACCATGTTCAAGCATAAGGGTGTCCATCAGTACACATGGCACCAGGACACACTTGGCCGGAGGTCGATGATCGACTTTGTAGTTGTTTCATCTGACCTACGGCCGTATGTCTTGGACACTCGGGTGAAGAGAGGGGCGGAGCTGTCAACTGATCACCACCTGGTGGTGAGTTGGATCCGATGGCGGGGGAGGAAGCTGGACAGACTCGGCAGACCCAAACGTACTGTGAGGGGCTGTTGGGAACGTTTGGCCGAATCGCCTGTCAGAGAGATCTTCAACTTCCACCTCCGGCAGAGCTTCGACCAGATCCCGAGAATGTCTGGAGATATTGAGTCCGAGTGGACCATGTTCTCCACCTCCATTGTCAACGCGGCCACTTGGAACTGTGGCGGTAAGGTCTCCAACTATCGGATATCACACTTCTCAGCCTCCCCGGGAAAGTCTATGCCAGGGTACTGGAGAGGAGAATCCGGCCGATGGTAGAACCTCGGATTCAGGAGGAACAGTGTGGTTTCCGTCCCGGTCGTGGAACACTGGACCAGCTCTATACCCTCTCCAGGGTGCTGGAGGGTTCATGGGAGTTTGCCCAACCAATCCACATGTGTTTTGTGAATTTGGAGAAGGCATTCAACTTTGTCCCTCTGCGGCATCTTTTGGAGGGTGCTCCGGGGAGTATGGGATTCGGGACCCTTTGCTAAGGGCTATCCGGTCCCAGTACGACCGGAGCAGGAGCTTGGTTCGCATTGCCGGCAGTAAGTCAGACTTGTTTCCGGTGCATGTTGGACTCCGGCAGGGCTGCCCTTTGTCGCCGGTTCTGTTCATAATTTTTATGGACAGAATTTCTAGGCGCAGCCAGGGGCCGGAGGGCGTCGGGTTTGGGGACCACACGATATCATCTCTGCTCTTTGCGGATGATGTCGTCGTGCTGGCCCCATCAGACCAGGACCTTCAGCATGCACTGGGACGGTTTGCAGCCGAGTGTGAAGCGGCTGGGATGAGAATCAGCACCTCCAAATCTGAGGCCATGGTTCTCAGTCGGAAAAGGGTGGCTTGCTCACTTCAGGTAGGTGGAGAGTTCCTTCCTCAAGTGGAGGAGTTCAAGTATCTAGGGGTCTTGTTCACGAGTGAGGGAAGGATGGAACGGGAGATTGACAGACGGATCGGTGCAGCTTCTGCAGTCATGCTAGTCCGGTCTGTCGTGGTGAAGAAGGAGCTGAGCCGCAAGGCGAAGCTCTCGATTTACCGGTCAATCTACGTTCCTACTCTCACCTATGGTCATGAGCTGTGGGTCATGACCGAAAGGACAAGATCCCGGATACAGGAGGCCGAAATGAGCTTTCTCCGCAGGGTGGCTAGGCGATCCCTTAAAGATAGGGTGAGAAGCTCGGTCACTCGGGAGGAGCTCAGAGTAGATCCGCTGCTCCTCCACATCGAGAGGGGCCAGCTGAGGTGGCTCGGGCATCTTTTCCGGATGCCCCCTGGACGCCTTCCCGGGAAGGTGTTCCGGGCATGTCCCACCGGGAGGAGACCCCGGGGAAGACCTAGGACACGCTGGAGGGACTATGTCTCCCGGCTGGCCTGGGAACGCCTCGGTGTCCCCCCGGAAGAGCTAGAGGAAGTGTCTAGGGAGAGGGAAGTCTGGGCGTCCCTGCTTAGACTGCTGCCCCCGTGACCTGGCCCCGGATAAGCGGAAGAAGATGGATGGATGGATGGATGGATGTTTTTTTTTTGGAACAATTATGTTCAACACAAGCACTTCAAATGATTTAAATTATGCTCCGTTCTCTGAGTTACAGTAAGAAAGTCTCTAAGATTGTTGCAACACCACCACCTCGACCAACCGGAAGTGTCTCATGCATATAACAGTAGATTGGTGTGGAAGACTCATTTAAACCAAAATAATCATTTGGTTTAAGCCAGGTTTGTCTGTGATCATTTAATTTACATTTAAATTTTGCCTTTGAATTTAGTGATCTAATACTAAGCATTATACTAAGCTTATTATTATTATTTTTATCATTATTCTTGTCGTCCCCAAAATTTCTGACTGCTACTCCTAAAGCTTTCAAGCTACACCCACCAAACTTTCCACAAACCTTCAAACTGGTCTGACTTGAGTTGCTATATCTTTTCTAACTGATCCAGGTTCTGGTTTTCGAAAACCAGACTCTCAAAACCACCTAATTTCCCAAAGACTTAACATTGCAACAAACTTTGACTGCTCATAACTCAAAGTAAGGATGTCATAGAAACTTGCTAGTTAACACGTTTGAAGCAGCTGGCAGGCTCTGTAAGAACTTACCTCACAATGAGGTGTAAGTTGTACCCCTGGGGTGTAAGAGCTCTCCAAAATTGCATTATTTATTTATTTATTAGATTATCTATTAGAATGATCTTCCAAATGCATAGAGACTGTGTCAGTCCCCCGAATAATAAAACAAAAATAGATTGCATAGACCTATATCTCTGCATCAGAACATCGTAGAGACACAAGGGTTGGTTCGTTTCACTCATAGCTTAGAGTATCATCAACTGACAGATGGTAAGCCATGCCCATAGCAACCAAACAGGTTAACCTAGCAACCGTTTAGAAATACCTATATCTCTACATCAGAACATAGTATAGACATGCAGCTTGGCTCGTTTCAATCATAGCTTGAAGTATCATCATCTGTAAAATGCTAAGCCACGCCCATAGCAACCAAAAAGGTTAGCTTAGAAACTGTTTAGCAATACCTATATCTCTGCATCAGAACATCATAGAGACACGGGTGTTGGTTCGTTTCACTCATGGGTGGGAGTATCATACTAGCAACATGCTAATTATAATAGCGAACATGCTTATCATGCTAACAACATACTAAGCCCGTTTTTTACACACTGGGGTCACATAATTTTTTCCATTATGTTAGAAAAAGTTTTATGATAAAATTTCAAACTATTTCAAACTCTTCAGGACAGGCTTGTCAAGCCAACATAAAGTTTGTTCTCAAACTTTACAATCTAGTTTTGTTTTATTATTCGGGGGACAGACAGTCTCTATGCATTTGGAAGCAGTAACATTCTTAACAGTTGAGTATGTAGTGTATTCAATGAGGAACAGTATTATTTAAACACTATTCTTCATCAAATTTGTAAAAATTATCATGAGCTTTGATCACAATTATAAGAAATATATATATTCTCCACCACCCTTTGTAAGGGAAACAAATATCAGCCCAAATTGGGATGAATTCAATTGATTATGATCAATTATAATTATCTGGATCAAAATTCATGATGTGGGGAAATCACTTAGCATTACGAGCAGGTAGCAAGAATCGCCATTTTTAGGGACTACGGATTATGAGCATGAACTACAAACAACGTCACGTGTGAAATAAAACAGGGCTTTATTACCTAGACTAAACACATACTAATCTAACATACACACACATACAGTTAAGCGTTGGAAGAAGGTTGAAGTTGAAGCAGAGAGAAGAACAGAGCATGGATTTATGGCAGTATATGATATTCAGAAGATCAATAGCCTGAACAAAACATCAGTTTCTTTGTAAAGCACCTTTGTTAAAAGGATTAATGATGCTCTATGCATCCATTAATAAGACAAAGTTTGATACTTGAACGTCTTGCCCATCAAAAGAAAGAAAGTGTCCTGATGCAGTTTGTTGAGGCTCAAGTTGATCTTGGCTGATGTGGTCAGAGAGAACCAGTTTTATGCAGTGGATTTGTATCTGGAAAGACGAGGCCGCAGCCTGGCACAAACTTATGGGTACAGGTGAAGTCTTATTCTAGTCCATCCTTTAGAGATGCAGGGTTACAAACCCCTGTGAACCGAAAAACCTGAAGCGAACGATCTATGAACAAACTAAATAAAAACTGTAAGGATGTCACATCCTACAGACGTGACTCCCTCCAAAGTTGCCATCTCCTGATTGGATCAAAGTTAATTGTCTTTGTCTTTCAGGTGGTGTTTTGCATGTGAAAGCTGATTGGATGTTCACTAAGAAAACGTCTAAGAGTTTGATAAAACTAATATGAAAAGAGTTACCAAAACACAACAAACATCAACATTAAGGACATCACAAATGTAGCTCATAGACACCAAACATGAGTTACTACAAATCTGATAATTCCAGTAGTTATACACACATTCATGGATACTTTGGATTAATGTTTAAAACAGACATAACAACAAGAACATCAATACATGGTGAGGTTATAAATTAATACACGTACATTTCCATATAAATGTTGTAGTGTATTTCGGGGATAACTATGAATTTGATCACAGTAAAATATGGATAATTAATTATACCTATTTTATACACTTTTATAGGATTCAGCAGACCTAATAATAAACAACAAACTAGATTCACTCGTCACCAAGGGATCAGTAGATCGTATATCAAGTCTAAGAAATATTACTTTCCTGGCCTTGGAAACATAACACTCTTACTGTAGTACAGTACCGCTCCATAAATTATAACGAAATCAAGCAGTTTAAGTGACGTTAATACGTGATAAGGAGACACAGCAACAATTCGATTGTAGATACAAATGCGGGTTTATTAACTATACAAAAAGGGGAAACAAATACAACTAACTAGATATACACACGTTAAAACAAACATAACATGAAACATAAAGACAGTAAAGAAAAGTAAGAGATTAACAAACAAAAGGGTTGGCAGTATTACAAACGGATGTTCAGATCTGCATGAACCATCAAAGACACTCTCCTTGTAAAAGGGGTTACGGCTTAAACGCAGCTGTTTAGCAGATAGTTTCTATACTTGCATTGGTTTCCTTGAGTGTGCTTGGACAAGGTCTTGTGCCCGTGGAAAGTGGTTTTCAGATGTCTTTATGGTTTCGATCCGTCGGGTCCTTCCGTTGAGCCGGATTGGCGGATGAGGTCAGAAACGAACTTTTCCGAAGTGACTGCCGAACAAGAAAAACTGTCTCCGCAGAGAGACAGGTCTCAGGAGGTGTTCTTGAAACTCGCGAACACTGAAGAGCACCGATTGCTCCGTTCCCGGATGTTTTAAGCCTGGGGGTTTCACGCCCCTCCAAGGTGGGCGATCCAATGCGATGAGACGATTTTAGGCGCGAAATCAAAGTTCTTTGTTTCGCCTTTCATCCCATTTGCATTTAGGATCACTTAGGGGTTTGGCGCTGTAAAACTCTTAGAGGGACACAAAAGGAGTATGGTATAAAACACATTACTGTGCTATACACCATCTTTTAATGAATGAAAAGAAGAACATTTAGATATAAAACATGCCAGGATTATAAGTACATTGACCTGAAGTTTTGTACAAGAATGAAAAGATAAGCAGGATACAACTAACAAACATGCTTTTGAGGTTATAGGTGAGGCCGAATAACATGGGGACAAAAATACAATATGGAGATATAGGTTATACCCATTAAAGCCACTCTTTGTGCTTAAGATAGAAAGGGAGAGACACTTTCAAGACTTGATTTGACCATTTGCCCTCATTTCTGTTAACACATCTGGTGTCCATGTTAGGGAAAACACCCCATCCTCCCTGTTAGGATTCCTTTGAAGTCCAGAGTGTGTGTGTTGGAATCTATCCTGATCAATTGATGGATGTTTTAGAGGAGGGCAGTTGGATCAGACGTGCTGGCGCCGTTTAGACCCCTACTGAGAGGTCATGGTGTTTTACGATCCCAAATGGTAACCTTTGGTCAGGCCAGATCCTACAATGTATTTAGGATTGTATGTCTGTCCCCAAAGTGAGTAAAGAGAGTTCAGCTCCCTACATTCCATCCGGTCATAAAATACTCTTATCTTGATGGTTTGGTGTGGGTTGCTATGGTCACCAGAGATCTGGTCCTGCCTATTTGTTAGTTGCAAATTTGGTGTAGACCCCCTGGCGACTAGCTTGCTGGTTGGGTGAGGAGATGTTATTGTTATATTTAAGAAATATAACTAGTTATTGCATGTCTGATCGGTCTCAGTCACTACAAGTGGGAGGAACACAGACTATGGTTAAAGTTTTGACTTACTAGTCAAATGGTGCGTAGCGTCTTTGAGATGTTGCAAGATCCACTCCGATGCTGCTGGGGTGCAGGCCGTCGGGGCGGAAAAGCCTAGGTCGCTCCCAGAACAGATCAAAATTATTAACAAAGAGCAGCTTCTGTTCAATACACCATGACATTAACCATTGATTAAGCGCAAATAGTCTACTGAACCTTTCATTCCCTCCTCGGATGCATTGCGTACAGTCTCGATCAGACTCCTGAAGTCCCTCTTCAGGATCTCTGACCGCCGCATCCTGACGTCGTTCACTCCCGCATGCAGCACGACAGCTCCGACATTAGAGTCGTCCTTCAGGATCGCAGGTACCTGCGCAGAGACATCAAGAACACAGAAGCGCCAGGGAAACAATGAGTGCGGACCTTACCTATAAGCAATATTAGATCTTCTTGCATACTACTGTATGTAAAATTGAAGGTATGAGAGTGTTTTTGGAATTATGGAGCACAATACTACAGTGGCGTGTCCACAGTCTTTGTACCGTGTTGCAGCTGTCCCACTAAAACTATACAGTTAAGACTTGCATCAGGTTTAATGTAACAGTAACATCCAGTGAAACCAAAGCAGAGAACAAGGCACAATGAACACATTACAATACCGGACAACTAACAAGAGAAACACAGGGGTACATATACACAAACTAATGAGAGCTAACTAGACACACCTGGGAGACAATCAACAGGGGGACAATGAACAAAAGAACTACAACATGACACTGGAAACAAGAATTAAGGAATACAAACTAAAAGTCCACAACAACCAGTTGCAAGAATATAACAGACTTGAACAGACTATAATAAAGAGTCAGGGGAAAACAAAACGGGAAAAACCGGGTATCCACAAAAAGCGTGTACAAATGAACGCCCATGGGCAAAATAAGGGAAAACCAGGCAAGGGACAAATGGGAGTGTTACAATTATAGCCTATTTCTTTATTTAAATCACTGCGTAAGGCAAAGTGTAAAGTTAAAGTATGAGTGAAGCGTTAAAACTGTTCGACACAAATGACTCCAAAAAGGGCGACTAGCTGTACAAGATAAAACTATCACAAAGTGAAGACTACAATTGTCTGATCTCAAGAGATCCGTCTGTCATAACAGCTATTTACTCAACAACATGTTAGTGTATATATTCATACTTATTCTTATCCATATAGTGTCTGTTTTTATATATATGATAATAATTTTCTATCAGGATTTCAGATTACATTCACTTTAAAAACTGTTTAAACAACTAAGATCAGTAATGAACTAAGTAGTTATATCAGTATTTTCTGCACACATTTGGATTGAATTGTGCTGGAAAACAGATCTGAGTGAAGGATTATAATGTATAATTTCACATAGTCTACGACTTGTTTACTGGAGAGTGTTTAAGGCACTATTTTGCAACCTTTAAAACGGCTTTGAAACATGTACAAGTCATCTAAAGGTAGAATTTCCCTCTTCCTTGAACAACTTTTGTAAACACTATTTATTCCTTTACTATTGTTCAAAGAAATAAGTCATCCCTCTTCATTTTTAATAAAAGCAAAGACAGGCAAAATTAAATTAAATTAAAATACCATCCCATATATAATATCTTGGACACACTCCTGCAATACTACAATAACTTATGTGTGTTTACTGCAGTTCCCTCTCTCACCACAGCATGGCAGCCTTCGTACAGATCACCTCCAAAAACGCAAGTGCTTTCCCTTCCAGAAATACAGGAGCAGAGAACATGACCATCCCAAACCTCATATTTCTTAAATATGTCCAACGCTGGAACATTCTGTAAATTATATTAGAGCTCATTTAGTGGGTCTGTGTCCTGGCTGAGATACAGACGACACTTTTAAAAAGGATGTGTTAATTTTAACACACTGTTAGTGTTTTGTTTTTTTAACACATTATGTGTTATTTTAACATATTTTATATTAAATATTTGAAAGGACAACAAAATGTGTTGTCCCAGAAGAAACACAAAAATGTGTTTACTTAAGAGTATGTGACATTTTTCACAGGATCGCACATACCTTCAGCCTCGATGTTAACATCACTTTTACGGTACCATGATTCTTAACTAAATTTCAAGGGTGAGCCCAATCGGAGTGCGATTATAAAATGAACTGAATGCTCCCATGGAGCCAAATCTGGATTTTGATGGGCAAAGCTGAAATGTACGCAGAGGTTCCAGAGGGCTATAGTGGGAAAGGCCATGATTAGAATTCATTATGAGCTCCAGAGCCACAAAAATGGTTGACCTATGTCTCACTTTTTTACATTTTCTTTATTTCGTCTTAGTACCTGTCCATATAAGAAAGGCCTGTCATGTACTGCATGGATGCTTGGCTAACTGGAACAATTGGAATTGCAGATGGTTTGAAGGAAAACGGGACACATTCAGACTATGACAGGCAGAAATTAGGACAAAATCCACTCACAAAGAGTAAACAATAGATCTATCAAAAAAAGCAGTGAGTGCATTTTTTTAAAAGATTACTTTTTAATGTGTAATCACACTTGTTTGTGCCTGTTAACTTGGGATCTTTATTTATATTTGTGCATTTGGCAGACGTTTTTATCCAAAAGGACTTTAAGTGAAATCCCTGGGCTCGAACCCATGACCTTGGTGTTGCAAGCGCCATGCTCTAACCACTGAGCTACAGGAAAGAAAATCGTGAATAAAATGTTCCTTAACAAACTAACAAAAAATAAAGGAGGTTCAATGTGAAAGGTCCAAAATTTCCACGCAAAGAAAAGAAAATGTGTGGCTTTACACCCAGATGTCATGTAAAGCAACCCAATCAGATTAAATTTTGCCATATTGTAAAACAAATTAGTTCAGAGCGTTGGATTCCACATGTGCCTTTTAGAATGAGTTTCAATCTAGACATCAATATTAGTGTAAAAAAAAGTATTGCCTATCAAAAAAAACATACAATTAATCTGTGTATTTGTAGTTTAGAGTGGTCATGTAATATTTCGTTAATCAGTTTCCATGTGCACCTATTGGATTTTGGGATTGGCCAGGCAGTCTATACATTAGACTTGACTGATTGATTGCTCTGTTAACCATTTTCATTACACATGCCTACATGTTATTTTCTGTATGAAGGTGCATACATACTTGTGTAGAAAGTGAGGGAAGCTTTATTTGGTATATTGCCAAAATCTCACTCTCTCCAGATCAGACGTAAGGGAGATAAATTGTATATCATAATGATTTCCATGTGGTTATGTCTAAGCCTGATAAGGCGACGCATTTCTCTGTAGGTTAATGTGAGGCCTAATATTCACAGTACTGTTTCCACTAACCTGTTGCATGAGAAGAATTTTAAAAACTCTAAATCTATTTATATTTATGTATATCAGTATTGAATAATGTAAATTTCAAGCTATTTCAAGCTACCCCGCCAGCAGCCGTCGCAAAAGCAGAAGCGGCCCTGACGGGAAGACACCAGAGAGATCAACACCATCGGGCCCGACCCCAGCCATGATATCGCTGGCCGGTCAATCTGGGACGGTTCCTGCCCGTCACAAATCAGCTAGGTCCGGGGGCCTAGCGCCCACATTCTCAGAAAAAGAGTTTCCGATCTCTCTGGGTGTTTTTTCAGCCGCTCTCACCTCTGCACGACGGTGTTCGGCACTTGACGTTGCGTGTGGCGCAATGTCGAGTATAAAACAGCCCTCAGCACTCTCAACGGTGCGTTGAGCTGCGTCGTCAGGCAGGCAAGGCAGCACAGCTGATCTCCGCCCCGGGGGCCTCCCCACGGCGAGAGATCAGCACTGCCAGCCATCAAACCACCCGGGGGTCGATGAAGCAGATTGTACCCTTGGGTCCCCCCGTCTCGGTCCCACCGTCACGGTGGCTACGGCAAATGATCCGTTGCTACTTGATCCAATTCGCCAGACCTCCACCCAGGTTCCGTGCTCCGGGCCGAGGTCACCACCCTTCTGGCGAAAGAAGGGATCGAGCTTGTTCCACGGGTTTCTAAGATGA
>VCII01000606.1:0-34244 GCA_006030095.1 Triplophysa siluroides | reverse complement strand
TGTTCTTTCATCCCTCGAATAAGCCGCAGAATGTCGTGCCCTCAGTAGTAGTGAATCGCCTCACAAACTCCTGATCGCGAAAGCTAGCCCGATGATACCACCTCCCAGTCCACGCCCGAAGATATTGTGCTGCGCTCCCCGTCGCCCGACACATAACCGCCGACCTTATCGACGCACGAACCGGAGGCTCCAAACGAGCGATCGGGCCGCTAGGCTTCAATATTCTCCATCATCCGGTCAACGTCATGAACGTGTCTGCCCCACGCACACCGGCCCGACCACGCAAAAGCTATGGAGTGGACACAATGTGCTTACACACATTCGGATCTCTCCTTTCGCTGTCGAAGCAGAGACGTTTTCCACACCAAACCACGCTCAAGACTCAAGCCAGTGTCAACCGGCATTGATCACTCCCGGGGCATATCAAACAAATGCTCTACAGCAAGTTAACGTCAAGCAGCACTGTAGACAGCATCGCGTCAGCGAGAACACCCCCACCAGGGCACATTGCTGATGTCTATCTCTCTGCCGAGCAGAACGTGTTCCAAACCCCCACCACCATGCATAGAAGCCGGAGTCCCCGAGGGACACAGGGCACCGCCCCGGGTCCCAATCTTTACTCTCCGCAGCAGATGCCACGCATCTTGAAGCTAACATTGCAACAGCAATGCCCCGCAGGGGACCACTGCTTCCTACCCACTCTGCCTCAGCAAAACGCTTTTCATCCTCAAAGCCCAGCGTCGCCACAGCGACCGCCCAGCAAGAAGCCCGTGCTTCCAACTAATGCTCTGCCACAGCAGACAGGCAAAGTCAGCCTGCCTAAGCTAGCCAACCTTCCAGCTCTGCTGCTCCCCAGGAACATGATCCTAATTCACGATCACAGAAGAACTCCCTCAAAAATCTACATCCAGAGGCCATGATCATCTACATCAGGACCTGCACGACCCCCCAGCCCATGGCGACCGCAAGCCACCATCCAGAAGCCTTCCCCCAGCTTTTTCTGCCTGCTGGCTGCTGTCCAACTCATATCCTTGCACTTTTGGGGGGTGAGTTCTGGGTTCGGCCGTTTCGGATGGAATCGGCGAGCTCGGAACCTGCTCCCCGGACAGCACGCCAAACACGCATACTTTTACTACCCCTGCTATCTTCATTATCTGCTCAGGTGAACTCGTGAAAACCTGACGGTGTGATGAGGACTGTTCCCTCAGATCAGACTACTGACATCATGAGTAAATGATCAGATCTCATTGATTTCAAATGTTTTGTTAGCTCATTTGTAATTAAAAGTCTTGAACATATAGTTTGGTTGTATTTTCTTCTAATGTTTGTGTGTGGTGTTAAGTAAAAAGAGCACAGTGATGTGTAGTGATGGAGTGTGTGTGAGTGTGTGTGTGCACTGGAGAGACACTGACATGTGTTTGACTTTCAGTTGAACTCTTTGCACAACGTGTGTTTTTCTCCGGATTGTTCAGCTGGTTATGTTTCATGTAGTCTCAGACGTCACGTCCACGGACCGTTGGCTAAACATCTGATGCATAAGGCACACTTTTCTGGAAACACTTCAGCACGTTCTAAGTTGTCATCTGATTCATCCACCTGGAAACAACACAAAGCCGGCTGATCTAAGAAGAAAGCTGTTGCGTTTACAACGGATGCTATAAGAATTCATCACGATCTACCAAACGCTTCATTCTTAAAAGTATGCGAGGTTCACAGCATTAACTTATAACCATTGTTGTTTCTGTTAACTTTTGACATGTCCGGGACATTTCCACACCTATGAACATGACGCGAACAAAACTAAACGTTCCTGTGTGTCTTTGTCAGTTATTGATCTGTGTGAATCACTCATACTTCCTGAAACACAACACCCCTCTCTCTCTCTCTCTCTCTCTCTCAAATTCTAAATAGCTTTATTGGCATGACAAAAGAACATTTTTGCATTTCCAAAGCATTCAAATGTGACAAAAATCATTTACAACTGATCAGTGAAAATAGTATTTAAACAAACAATATACTGTAAAAAAAAACACATTAAAGAGAAATATAGTAATACAGAAATCACAAAATAATGAACTAAATAATTACAATTCAACAATATGTACATTCATTAAGGGAATCTTGTGTAAATGTAATACATTTTGGTTATATATTGATTGAATGTTCATGTGTCCCTCAGGAGATGGCAAGAGGCAACAAGTCTTGCAGCTATATTGGCACACTCAGTTTGTTCTCCAAGAATAAAGAGGAGTTTTTCATTTGGGGTGCAGTTTGGAAAATATGTTGTTAATTTTGGGATAGTATTGATTTCTGATGTTTTGATATTTTGGGCATTCAGTGAGGAAGTGCAGCTCTGTTCCTATCACTCTCTGACTGCAGCGAGAACACAATCTCTCCATATCTGTCTCCTCCGGCCCGTCTCGATGGCTGAACTGTGATCACAGAGTCTGTACATTGTCAGTGTTTTTCTCAGCTTCACATCACTCACTGTCAGCAGGTAGTTTGCTATGATAAAATCTCAATTTAGTGCCGAATAACATTCAAGTTTGTGTTGGTTTTGAATGGTGTGATGTAATTATCTTTTTGTGTGTTTATGATTTGGTTGGGTCGTATGTTAGTGAGTGTGTGTGTGTTGTGATGTGTGATGTCTGTCTCTGTGAGGTCAGTCAGTCTCAGTTAGCGTAGCTCTTGGTCCTTTAGGGCTTTATAGTGGTATGTGTTTGGCTCGCTTGTCTTCAGGTGCTTTCAGAATGGAATCGATCTCTTTTGAATGTTTAGAAGCAGAGGGTATTGGCCTAATTCTGCCCCGCATCCGTTGTTGGGTGTTTTCCTTTGGACTCTTAAGAATTCTCTTACAGATTTCAAATGCAAAGTTTCAATCGGATGTTTATCCTAATTTACAAAATCACATTTAATAGATGGACCCCATACCTCACTGCCATATAGTGTAATTGGTTCAATTATTGATTTAACATTTTGAGCCAAATTTGGATTGGGATGTCCAGTTTAATAGATCTATTTATGGCATAGAAAACTATAAGCGCTTCTCTTTGAGTTCATTCACAGCCATTGTAAAGTTACCTGTCGGTGTGATTTTTAGGCCGAGGTAAGTATTTGCTTTAGTGGTTTGGATGGTTCTGTGTGATAGAGTGAATGTGTGTGTTAGTCTTTGAGATCGTTTTTGAAAAGTCATTACTTTAGTTTTTGGGAGGTTTATTGTCAGAGCCCAGGATTGACAGTAATCCTCCAGCAGATTCAGACTCTCCTGAAGACCTTCTTTAGTGGGCGACAGGAGCAGCAGATCATCTGCGTACAGGAGACACTTTATTTCTGTGTCATATAGACTGAGACCAGGACGGGCAGATTGTTCTAATATTTCGGCCAATTCATTGATGTAGATGTTAAAGAGCGTTGGACTTAAACTGCAGCCCTGTCTCACTCCACGTCCCTGGAGAGAAAATTCTTTTGTTTTCAATTTTGACTGCACATTGACTGGACGTGTACATTGATTTGATCAATCATATCATTTATTTCCCTCCTATTCCACTATCAAGAAGCTTTGAGAATAACCCTTCGTGCCAGATTGAATCGAACGCTTTCTTAAAGTCTACAAAACAAGTGAAAACGTGTCTTTTGTTTTGATGTACATGTAGTCTGTGAGTCTTGTGTTTAAAATACAACAGAAAACCTTCCCCAGATGACTGTTTACACAGATGCCTCCATAGTTGTTTGGGTCCAGTCTCAGGGAAAAACCCAACACACAGAACATCATTTCAGGATTGCCAGTGTAAAGTGTTCATCTGTGTTTTTCAGCATCTCACTTAAGAGGCCGTCAACACCACAGGCTTTCTCACATTCCAGTGCTCGCAATTTCTCTTTGTTATGGGGAAGTCTAAAGGGTTTAGATTAGCTTTAATCGATCTTTCCAGATTGTCAAATGTTTGTATGATTTCATTTAGATTGTTATTCTCTCTCTCTCTGTGTTCAGAATGCGAGTCAGGAGATCGGTGAGGAGGTGGAGGAGGGTGCAGTGTTCAGCATCACGCTGAGGAAGGTTCAGATGTATCAGTCGTCCAGTAAGAGTCAGCGCTGGTTGGGTGTGGACTCGGACGCGTCTCTCAGTCTCTATGAGACGTGTAAACTGCGCAGTATTAAAGCGGGAACGCTGGAGCGTCTGGTGGAGTACATGGTGACAGCGTTCAGAGGAAACGACTCCACGTACGTTACCATCTTCCTCTGCACATACAGAACGTTTGCCACCACCAAACAAGTGCTGGACCTCCTGCTCAACAAGTGAGTGCCCAACACACACACACACACACACACACTCATGTGATCATGACTCATACGAGCCAATCAGCAGGCATCAGTTTTTCCTCATTGGTGTTTTTTCTTCTGTGTTTTTCACAGATGCTAAACTTCATCAGCAGCCGGGGGCTGACGCTCGCAGAATGACTCCTGATGAACGCACAGAACTCAGGAAGTACGTGTGAGAAGTGTGCATCACGCCACCATTGAATCTCATATCAATGAAAGACACGTCAGTCAGCAACATTCACTTCTGTTGTTTGTGTGTATCTTGTGTTGGATGGTCTCTAGCACCGTGTCGTCTATCCTGGGCGCCTGGTTGGATCAGTACTCCGAGGACTTCTGGAAGCCTCCGGAATACAGCTGTCTGAGACGACTGATCCATTACTTACAGCTCAACTTCCCCGGGTCTGATCTAGAGCGACGGGCCTGTAATCTCCTGACCCAGTTCCACCGCAGACTTCAGCAGGAATCCCACCAGGACGGTTGGTCACGTAGAGATGAACTGAATGTGATTGTTGAAGCGCTTCAGATGCTGATGATGTTTGTGTGTGCAGTGATCGATCAGGGATGCTGTGCTTTTACTCTGCTGGAAGAGAACGGGTTCCATGAAGATCCTCCTGATTTTCTGAGCTTTGACCCTACAGTGGTGGCGGAGCAGTTCACGCTGATGGATGCTGTGAGCCACACGCACACCCCACGCTAACACTATAGAGCGCAGAGACACCATAAACCTTGTTAAGAGCCAGAAGACACACTATGTGCTGTTTTAAAGAGTTTCTTTACTGTGTTCAGGAGCTGTTTAAGCGTGTGGTGCCGTATCACTGTCTGGGCAGCATCTGGTCTCAGAGGGATAAGAAAGGAAAAGAACATCTGGCACCGACCATCAGAGCAACAGTCACTCAGTTTAACCGCGTCACAAACTGTGTCATTTCCACCTGCCTGAGTGACCGAACGCTCAAAGCCGCTCAGAGAGCCCGAATCCTGGAGCACTGGATACAAGTGGCCCGAGTCAGTCTGATCCCATCCCCACACTCGTCTGATCACACATGGGATGAAAACCACTGATGATCGCTGTTTGTTTGTTGTGTTCAGGAGTGTCGGATCTTGAAGAATTTCTCGTCTCTGCGCGCGATTCTGTCGGCTCTGCAGTGTAATCCTGTACACCGTCTGAAGAAAACATGGGATGAAGTTTCACGTGAAAACATTCGCATCTTCCAGGAGCTGTCAGAGATCTTCTCAGATGACAACAACCACTCACTGAGTCGAGAACTGCTGATAAAGGTCCAGTACAACACTTGTGATGTGTGTGTGAGTGTGTGATGGTTGGGTGTGTGTGCGTGTGATATGTGTGTGAATGATGTGTGTTGTATGTGCGTGCGATTGATGTGTATGTGTGTTTGTGATGTGTGTGTGAGTGATGTGTGTTATATGTGCGTACGTGTGTGTGTGTGTGTGTGTGTGTGTGTGAGAGCGATGTGTGTGTGTGTGAGTGAAGTGTGTGTGTTTGTGAGTGTATGTGTGTGTGATGTGTGTGTGTGAGTGATGCGTGTTTGTTTGTGTGTGGTGTGCGTGTGTGTGGATGATGTGTGTGTGTGAGATAGAGATGAACTGTCTGCATGTCTTCTGCAGGAGGGAACATCTAAATTCGCCACACTGGAGCTTAACCCAAAGCGCGCTCAGAAACGTCAGCAGGCACAGAGAGATCTGGTGAGACACAGTGAGGTCATTCTGATGTCATATTACCACACACACACATTCTTGAGTCAGAAGATGAAGGAGATTTGTGTGTGTGTGTGTTTCAGAGTGTGATGCAGGGAACAATTCCTTATCTGGGAACTTTCCTCACAGATCTGGTGATGATGGACACAGCAATGAAGGATTATCTGGATGTGAGTCTCTCTGTGTTTGAGGTTTTCCTTTGCCAAATCACAGAAACATTAAATACACAAACACACACCGGTGCTCAGCTCTTGTGATGGACGTTGTGTGTGTTCATTAGATTGAAGTGTGTTGTATTTGGCATAGTTGTGCAGAGTCTTTGAGAATCTGTGATGTGTGTAAATGATGTTTCTCATGAATCTGTTTTCTGTTCGTCTCAGGGCGGCTTGATAAACTTTGAGAAGAGACGGAAGGTACATGTGAACAAAGCCAACACACTCCTGATGATTCTCACCCGTCACTGCTGCTGATGCTTCCATTAGTCCATTAGACATAAAACAAGTAATATAGACAAACACATTAACAACAGATCTCTCTCTCTCTCTCTCTCTCTCTCTCTGTGTGTGTGTGTGCAGGAGTTTGAGGTCATAGCTCAGATTAAGTTGTTACAGTTGGCGTGTAATAATTATAATTTTCAGCGGGTTGCTGCTTTCAGTGTTTGGCTCTCTAGTGTGGAGAAACTGTCAGAGGCCGAGAGGTGAGAACTCCACATTACTTTGTGTGTGTTGTTTGACATGTCACACACAAACACACTTTAACTGTGTGTGTGTGTCCTGCAGCTACAGTCAGTCATGTGACATCGAGCCGCTATCTGAATCTGCATCCAACACACTGAGAGCCAAGAAGAGCTCTGGGATCATGAAGAGATGGAGCGAGTGAGTGTAAACACATCACAGATCACACATCATCTGACTAATGTTTGGAGCAGAAGTGACGTGTGTGTTTGTGTGTCTCTGTGCGTGTCAGTCGGCAGCCGGCGGGTTCGGCCGAGGCGGGCTGTGGTTCCGGCAGCAGCAGCAGTTCACACTCAAAGTCATTTGATCAGTTGCGTTTCCCTGCGTGTGTCGGGGGTTCAGTGGGTGACGCTTGTGATTCTGTCAGCGTGACGTCTGCCGGCTCCAGCAGCTCTGATGTGGACGAGGTGAACATCAGCTTCATCTCAGACTCGCCCGATGCGCTGGAGAGGAAGGTGAACACATCATCTGCGTGTCCTACAGCAGTTAGTAGCCTCTCCTAATTTACAACCCTCACCTGTCAATCATTTGCTAACGCACACACACAAACGCATGCGCACACTCACACACAAACGCATGCGCACACTCACACACAAACGCATGCGCACACTCACACACAAATGCATGCGCACACACACACAAACGCATGCGCACACTCACACACAAACGCATGCGCACACACGCATACACACTCACGCACACACACAAACGCATGCACACACGCACACAAACACACCCACAACGTGTGTCTGTGATCTTAAACATGCAGTGAGAGAGATTATGTGTGTTTGTGATTGCTTGTTATTAGAGGATGATGATCACATGTTCTCACGTGAGTTTGTGATTGGTTGTTGAATGTAACTTTGTTTTCATCTATAGACGTCCACACCGTTCGTAAAACATTCCAGTTCTACGTTAGGAAAGTGCGGCCCAACCGGTGACCTGATACCCACGGTACTCTCTCTCTCTTATACTGCCAGAGTTATTCATCTGTGTGTGTGTTTGCTCTTCAGCTCATCAACACCACATATACAGATCCAAAGTCTAAATACACATTAAAGTCATAAAATACGGTGATATAGAGTGTTATGTAGATATCTTGGAAACACCAGGTCAGGTCAGATTGTGTTGTTGCAGAAAGCACCGTTTCCTTTCATTTGACAGGGTTTCAAACTCACTCAGGTTTCTCTCACTCTCTCTCTCTCTCTCTCTCTCTCTCTCTCAGTTCTGGGAGTCCACATCTCTCTCGTCTCTGGATGCGTCGGGTCTTGGCTCGGGTTCGGGCTCCAGCAGCGCGTCCTCGTCTTCGGTGTCGTCCACACCGGTGGTGACGTCTCGCTCACACAAGCGCTCGGTGTCGGGTGTGTCCAGCTACTCGTCGCTCTCTCTGCCGCTCTATAACCAGCAGGTGGACGACTGCTGCATCATCAGAGTCAGTCTGGACGTGGACAATGGAAACATGTACAAGAGCATTCTGGTGAGAAAACCCTGCGGTGTCACGTGATGTTTCACTGATGAATAGAGTGATGTCAGCAACAGAAGATTGTCGTTAGTGTCCTGCCGGCACACGTGGACAGTGGATCAAGAGATCTGAGCCTGAAACACAATCAGATGTCTTTTGTCTCCCAGGACTAGATATGTGTGACAACAGTGTGTGTGTGTTTCAGGTGACCAGTCAGGATAAAACTCCAGCAGTGGTCAGGAAGGCAATGGTCAAGCACAACTTGGACCGCGAGAGAGCTGAAGACTACGAGCTGGTTCAGAAAATCAGTGAGGAGAAGGGTCAGTGCTGTTTAAAAGCTTCTTTCTGCTCTCCGTCTCAGTTCCGTCTTGGAGTTTCTAATGGCTTTCCTTTTCCCCACAGAACTGAAGATTCCTGATAATGCCAACGTTTTTTACGCCATGAACTCCAGCGCCAACTATGACTTCGTCCTGAAGAAGAGGGGCTTCCCCAGAGCGGGCCGAAGCAAACACGTGTCGAGCTCCACGCTGCCTCGAATGAAACAGAAAGGTCTGAAAATCGCCAAGGGGATCTTCTGAATTCTCAAAGCGCTGCCGTGACCTCTGTCTGTGATGCCATCGGTTCTGCCTCTGATGTCACTTCCTGTCAAGCGTTGGCTGGAATCAAAAGAGGGTGGAAAGCAGCCAACCAGGTTCATGATGGTGCGATGACCTTACCTCGCACATGACGCACCGGACTGACTGCACACGTCTATCCGAATGTCACACGCGTGTTGTGTGTTGTAACCGACGTGGTGCTCGGGCTGATGTCTTCATCACTTTCATTGGATCTTGTTATATTTTTTGCCGTGTGATTTGTTGAATGGCTGTATTGTGGCTATGAGTATAACAACAGAACACCCGCTGATCAGATCACACAACTTTTATGAACAGCACCGGTGTCCGCTCGCGTCCTGAAGAGAAACACAAGAGGTCAAAGTGCAGAACAGTGAAGGTGACACACAAAACATGACTCATTTCCACTCTCCGATCTTTTATACACCACCGTGTACGCGCCCGTACGGGAATGCGCGTGTTTTATGACTGAGGGCCAAAGATCAGTCCGGTGACGTCAGCACTGCCCGAGCGGACCACAGACAGATCTGGTGCCATTCCTTTTTTTCACTGACGCTCTGGTTTTGTATGTTCTTTTGTAATCTTTGTACAATATGAGATGTCCTTTGTACTTTTCGCTTTTCTGTTTGGCTTGTGTACGCGTCTCTGTGTCAATCTCTGTATTTATTGATTTGTAAATATTTTTGTAACGTTGTACATTTAGTTTCTCCTCCCGTGTAATTATAAATGAATGTGTAAATATGAATATATCTATGCGAACTTTATACCACTGCAGTTACTTTCCGCCCTGGTTTCTATGTTTGTCCTGTCTCTTAAATTGTTATTGTTTCCTCGATGCCGCACTGTTTGTAATAATGGAGGAAGTTACACGGTTAATAAACGCGCGCATCATACCTCGGACACGCGCTCTCTCCTTTACAACACGCTGCACTCACGTGACCAGCAGGTGGCGCGAAACGATCGGAAATCTTCCCGATTTCAGCTGTGATGAGAAAAAACTAATAAGGAAAGAGAGTCACGTGACTGCTGAACAGGCTTGTTCGACTTGATGCGGCGCCGCAAGATCCGACGGGACGATGACGTCAAAGTACCGCGAGAGCGATTCGAAACCACACTTTTTATGGTTATTCTAATGGCTCTCGCGGTACTTTGATGTCATCTTATCGACTTCAACAGCCGCTGCTGAGTCACGTGACACCCGTCACTTTCCAGCGCGTGGGTGTGAACAGGTGTGTTATCGTGGGATATACCGCGGTCTGTGTAACTGCATTTTCACGGGAGTCGGATATTGTCATTATGTTTGATATAATAAAACGACAATTATGTACACTGTATATACTTTCAATGGAGCTGACCACTGCACACAATAGCCAATGAGAAGCGAGAGCTGGAGCCAATGAGCGGTGAGATCGCATCCGTTTGGGTGACGTGCTGAAACGTCTGTGCGTACGCAAGCTCGCGTGCCCTTGGAGTACTGTATCAATCAAGCTCGTGCAGCAGAGTTTCAGTAAACACAGGTATGATTCACCTTCATGTGTGTTTGATTCATGTTCCGTGTAAATAGAGTTCTGCGTGCGCGTGCGCGTGAGGCAGCGCTGCTGTTTACACACGATTTTGATCAACGTAAATCACGTGGAATGGAATGTAATGATGTGATGGTTCAGTAGAAGTTACTTAATGACGTAAAGATTCGTTTATAACGGGACGTGTTCATATTACAACACATTTCGTACATTAACCTCATTTATGTGCCATATAATTACACGAGAGAAAGACATAGCGAAATGTATATTGCTCACATATTTTATTCGTTTAGTCCATCACCTGTCGTAGATCTCTTGTCATTGTTCTATGTTTAATGTGTTGGCATTAAACACAAACCTACATCTTCACTAATGCAACATAAACTGTAGGTTATTTATGTCATGGGAGTACTTGTGCTGTTTCACATATATGCTCAGTTACACAGTCAAGGTTTAAGACTAGTCCCAGACTAAAATAGAAGTTTGAGCTGTCGTAACTGAAAATATTTTCTATCTTTCTATATCTTAAAAGTTGTCATTTCCACAGTTTTGTCTCAAGAAGCACACAAGTCATATTTTTATCAAATGCATTTGAATGAAAGTGACTTAAATATCCTTATTTAACTAAGACATAGTCCTGGCTTAAGCTAAGCCTTGTCTGTGAAACCGGGCGATAAACTAAAGAGGATGAGGATGATGAGGATGATGATGATGATGATCGTGTGTTTAATGCAGGATGGGTTTTCTACTCTCTAAATCAATGGAGCAGAACTTCCAGAAACAGCAGGAGTTCATGCTGCTTAACGCTCGACTGCAGGTACACACACACACACACACACACACACACACCACACACACATGCACGCACATCATGTGTATTAACCTCACAGTACATTTGTAAGGATGCTTATAGTTTCCGTTTGTTATTTGGATGCTCGGCCGGAAAGAGACGCAAGTGTTTTATTGACATCATTATGCAGAATTATTGTCCTACACAAACATATTTTTGTTGTTGTGATTGTGTGTGTTTGATGAATCTTTGCCTGTGAGGCGGTCAGCACCTGAGAAAAATCTCTAGCAGCTGAAAGGTTATGAAGGTTTGTGTTTGCCCTCATGAAATAAATGAATCACCGACCCTTTCCCTTTTCTTCTCTTTGAGCTTCACACGGCTCTTGTAAACAGTTCTTTTTTTATAAATAAAACTGATCTATATTCCAGGGTTCGTTTTTTTATCTTTTCCTCATTTTGACTGCTTTGTGTCGGTCTTTATGTTTTTCTGTGTTCTACTTTCACGTGTAAATGAAAATGGCGGGTGCTACAAAGCATATCAATGTATCTATTGGAGTCTAAACAGTGAATGTTCATATTATATTTATCATTGAGCAGATGTGTGAGCTGTGTGTCAAATGTACAGCGTGAGAGCGCTGCGAGTCAGTTTCCATTTGAAGGTTTTTAGTTAATAATGTGTGTATGGGCTGAATTCATTCATCTCTGTGTGACTAATGTCTCTCTCTCTCTCTCTCTCTCTCTCTATTTAAACGCTCATAAATATTTGTTATCGTTCACAATCTAATAGACGTTCACACAAGCCCCTCGAGCTCTGTAATCATCTTTCTGAATATTGTTATCAATCACTGAATATCATCGGTTTTCATTGTTTTCCTATAAAATGCCCAAAAATCACAAATCTGTTTTTGTTCTTGTGAAACGGTGAAAGATCAGATGGAGATTTACTAAACCTGTGAGGTCACAGCAGGAGAAAAGAATAATCTTATGAAATATTTGACAAATGGGTTTAAAGGGTTAGGTTAGGAAAAACAAATAACAATCTGTTGTTCACAGATCTTTTCCTAATGTAGGATATGATGTTTCTACTCAATAGACTTCGGTCATGTGACCCTGATGACGTCACACACCATTAAACTGTCAGACTAAAAGTGTTTCTCGGTGAGATCTCTCGTGACCTCCGTCACGTCTCTTTGTTGAGCTCTCAGAGGTTTGACTGATTTGTCTCTCCTCCCGTCTGTCTGTTTTCATATTGGAATGGAAACCAATGACTTTTTAATTGGGTTGTAAATTGCTGGTTGTGTGAGTGCTGTCACTCAGTGAGAGAGAGAGAGAGAGAGAGAGAGAGTATTTCAGTTTTTATATATCCCTATTTGACTTGATTTCACTTTGCACTTAATGCATCGTACTTTTGTCACGCCAATGAAACACACTTCACTGAAAACATGAAATATGAAGAATCGTCATATGAAGAACAGATGAATAAGATTGTGATGTTGTCAGTTGTTCACTGCTAGATGTTCAGCTGAAGTTTGCTGTCTGTGAAACACTTCAATGAGTTCATGAGAGAATTAATGACGAAGCATGTTGCTGTTGTTTATTTGAGTGTTGTGATGGAGTTTGATGTGTTTTTACAGTCAGTGTTGTGTGTTTGTTTGGGTCACTGGACCGACCGATCACTGTTAACACACCTGTCCAGAAATCATCACACATGGACTTTGAGGAAAATGTCAATGAACATCTCTTGTGTGAGTGCGTGCGTGTGTGTGTTAGATGGTGTTTATCATGTGGCACAAAACATTATTTTTCTTCCTCACACATATCTTGAGACAAACGTCTGTCACATTAATTCTGTTAGAAAGACAATAGAATTATAGAACCAGATTTCTGTTAATGTTGTTCAAATCAGGATGTGGCTAAATGATATAAAATGGTTTTATTATGTACAATATATTAATATTTTTTCATTTACCTCAAATTAATTTAGCCGCAACAGTGGTCTAACATAGTACATGTATGTAAACGAGAGAGAATAGAATAGTGTGTTAGTATGACCGGTTCAGGTGTTGATGAAGGATTGAGTGAAGTACACTGTGTGTGTGTGTGTGTGTGTGTGTGTGTGTGTGTATGGTCACTGATGGTCTTACAGGTGAACATCAGACACATCGGCCATTCCCCGTGGTGCCAATTTTCTGACTTAAGATAAATGTTTGAACACATAGTATTGCACCACAAACACAAGTGAATGTTTTTAATCGTGTCAGATGAGCTGTTAGGAGCCTTGTGAGAAGAGTGATGTTCTGGATCATGAGGTTTGACGGCAGGTTAGAAGAACTGACACGGGTACAAACATACAGACATGAAATCTTCTGTTTCTTTGTGGTCTTCTCAGATATGTTTGATGTTTCTCAGTATGACGTCAGTCTGTCGGTTGAAGTGTTTTCCTGATAAAGTTAAAGAGAGTTTCAGGTCACAGTGAAATGAAGCCGTGTGCTTGACGAACACTTAAATCAGACAGCAGGTGATTGGTTAGACATAATTGATACCTTTGTGTCCGTGAAGTGATGCTTTAACGTGATTGGACCCTGGAGGAGGTTTACTTCTCATTAGTCACTCATTTGTCAACTTCACGTACGTCACTTTGTGCGGCTGAAAGCTGTAATCTGTCTCACAGCACGATGAGTCTGAATCAGACCACTGAACTTCCTCTCACACACAGGAAGTGCTTTTGTGTAATAATGACCTGAAGATCAATGTTCTTAATGTGAGCCGTTCATAGGTCACGCGTGTGTTTTCATCATGAATAAACTTTCACCTTCATGCTAATGAGGACTATTGAATAATCTGCCACAGACTTCGGTTCATTTGCATATGGTCTGTGACAGATACGAGCTCATTAACTTACAAAAACTCACATTTAAATGCTCTGAACACACTCAGGTCTCACTAAAGGTGTAAAATGCCCAAACTGTGTGCTGTAGGACAAAGAAACACAAGTACACACTATGTTTTCCCTCTCGGTGTGACAGAAGTGTTTAATGGCCGAAGGTGTTGGGCAATTCCAGCGTTATGGACGTGACATAAAAATGCTCAGAGAATGAATTTGTTAAAACATAAAAAAAGTCAGTCTATGAACTAATTTTCTATTTAAAAAAAGATAAATAAACATGTGTTATGGATGTGAAAAAAAAGGACGCGGTTCTTGGGAGACGACAAACTTTGTAGGATTTCTGTGAAATAAAATGCACAATCTTGAAGCAATAATACCCAATGAATGGAGAAGGGACGCCTCTTTATAGAACATAAAATAGTTTACTTTATTTTATTTTCCATGTATCCATTTTGAGGAATATGAACGTTATGGATGTGACAATCCTGAAATGGCACTTACCTGACTATGAAAAATCATGCACTAAAAATAAAACAAATGCTTTACAAATTTGAAGAGAGACCTCACATGGGTATTTGAACCACCAAATGTTCATATCTGTGCTGTTACCAAAGTAAAAACCGTTGGTAAAAACTTGATATTTTCAAGGCAAGGTTGACATTTTCATTGACATTTTTCTCCCTGTTGTGTTTGGTGCAGCTGGAGCGTCAGTTACAGATGCAGAATCAGATGCGTGAGTGTCAGGTGGCCATGCAGATCGCCTGGTCCAGAGAGTTTCTCAAGTACTTTGGGTCGTTCTTCGGTTTGGTGACGCTGGGTCTCGGCATCGGGTGGGTCTCACTCGCTCACCACACGTTCTGCCCACATTAAACACCTTCACCTGTCAGAAACGTGATGATTTCCCTTTTCATCTGTGTAGTGTGTGTGTTGTGTGATGTTCACAGAGCCATGAAGAAGAGGAGAGCTGCATTACTGACTCCTGTCATTCCTCTGAGTTTTATCATGGCCTATCAGATGGACATGGCGTACGGCTCACTCATTCATCGCATGAGAGGTAGAACACCCACCCAATCCCTCTCTCTGGATCATTCATCATCATTCACATCCATTTACAAGACGTGTATATAGTACAAATGTCCTCAATGTAACAACTGAGAGCAGATGAAAACATCCATGTCCATCTGATCCAGATCTCTCTCTCTCTCTCTCTCTCTCTCTCTCATTTCCGGTGCACGCTGGAAGCGTTTGGGGTGGTGGTGAGGGGTTTTACGGAGAGGTGCTAAACTTTTCTATTGTCTCTCTTATTTCTTTTTTTGAGTAAATTTGATATTTAAATCTAATATTACATCTAGTAGTAAAAGTTTAGTTTGAGGTTAGTTGACGCGTTGTGGAATTAGTTTCACGTGGCGAGTACAGAGATGGCGTCGCACCTGGATGTGCGAACGCCGTCGCTGTCGCTTCGTCACGGAATTAGATGCATCACTCAAGTTGGTATAACAGTTGAGGATGTGTTGCTGGATGTAGCGGAGCGAGTGGGACATGAAAACATTATTTCCGCGTCTCGAATGAACAAGGCCGTGGTGGTCTTTTTGAAAGAGGAGCTACTGGTCAATCGGTTGGTAGAGAGCGGCATAGTGGTAAGTGGAGCGTTTGTCATTGTTCAACCGTTGATATCTCCAACTGTGAAGGTAGTAATTTCAAATGTGCCGCCATTTATTCCTGATGAGGATATACAGCGTGAGCTTTTGAGGTACGGAAAGTTTGCAAGTGGAATTAAGATGGTACCGCTTGGTTGTAAACATGAGTCTTTGAAGCATGTGTTGTCTTTTAGACGGCAGGTGTTTATGTTTTTGAATGCTCCGACATTAAACGTGTCGTTTCGGTGCGTTTATGAAGGAAGTCGTACATGTTGTATGCGAACACTGGGGAAATGCGCTGTTATGAATGCGGTGCTGTAGGACACGTAAGATTGTCATGTCCGCAAAGAGAAGAAGTGATGAAAGAGACAGGTCAAAATAAAGATACGAATGGTAGTGTAGAGCAAACTGTGGAAGAAAGAGTGGAAAATGAGAATCAAAATGTTCATAATAATAAGGATTTAGTTGTTGGTGCTGAGAGGGAGACTAATACTACTGAAGTGTCTACTGAAGTGGTAGAGAATGTTAATGGTGGTGAGATACAGGTGACTGAAGAGATGGTGATGACGGAAACTGAGAAGAATACAGAGCAAGTGGAGAAGGTAGAGGTGTGATGAGGAAGTGATGCCAGTTGATAGAGATCAATTAAGGACAGTGAACTCAGAGGGTAATAATTCAGAAGAGATGGTTGAAGATGAAGGAGAAGAAGATAGTGTGATGATTTGTCAGATATATCAGATGTTTCAAATTTATCTCAGATGGGATGTGATAACTGTTATGCTTTGGAGGAAATAGATGCCTTTCTGGATAAGACTTTCGGGAAAGCAGCAGAAGTAAAGGATCACTTTAAGGACACTAAAAATTTGAAAGTTCTGTATTATATACTGGATGAAACGAGTTGGAGAGGACAAATTAAGTAGGAGGAAGAGGTTTCGATTGAAAAAGTTTGTCACGAAAATAAGAAGGGGGGGAACCCTGAGAAAAAGGAAACATAAATGATGTCTAATTCACTAAGGGTGTTTCTATTGCTTCTTTTCTCTCTGTCTTCTTTTCCCTCCATTGGAACCTTATTATGGAGTATGTAAGAGTAGGATCCTTAAACATCAATGGGGGAAGAGATGGGGTTAAAAGAGCACTGATTTCTGAATTTATTAAATTAAATGATATCAAAGTAACTTTTTTACAAGAAACACATTCTGATAGTAATAATGAATTGGAGTTGTATAGATGGTGGGAAGGAGAGTGTAAATTAAGTCATGGAACAAATTTAAGTATGGGTGTTGCAATTCTCTTTTCAAAACATTTGGAGTTAAAAATTGTGACAACAATAGAGGTAGAAAAAGGTAGAGTGTTATTAGTTATAGCAGAAATTAAAAGTGTTAAATTCCTTTTTGTTAATGTGTATGCTCCGAATATAGGGTGGCATCGTGAAATAACATATACAAAATTAAGTGATGCAATAAAACAATATGATGATGGCAATGCATGTGTTGTAATAGGAGGTGATTGGAATTGCACAACGCAGTTTTTATTGGATAGGAATGGGGATGAGCCTCACTCAAAATCTAGTAAGTTACTAATTGATATCACAAATAATTTAAAGTTGGTGGATGTGTGGAGAAGTAGAAATGAGTCGGTGAAGCAATATACATGGATAAAGATTTTAGATTCTGTTGTGATAGGAGCGAGACTGGATAGGTTATATGTAAGTAAGTCAAAAATAAATAGAGTAACTAATACTAATATACTTCCAAGTGGTTTTTCAGACCATCATATGGTTACTTTAGATTACAATGTTGCGAAAATTTCAAGACCTACATTTTATTGGCATTTTAATATAAAACTACTACAGGATGCAGATTTCTTTGAGAAATTCTATAGTTTTTGGGAAATTTGGAGACAGAGAAAAAAATAATTTTGAAAATCTGACTCAATGGTGGGAGGTGGGAAAAGCACAGATTAAAGTTTTTTGTCAACAATTTTCTTATAATGCTACTGCTACAATGAAGAGAAATGTGAAAATGTTGGAGTTTGAGATTAATGAAATGGAAAAAAGAATGATTGAGGTTGTTAATGATGGTTCAGTGAATGTTTTAAAAAAGAAAAAAATAGAGTTAAAGTCATTGTTGGAACAAAGAGTTAAAGGTGCACTAGTTCGAGCGAGAATATCTTCAATTAAAGAAATGGATGCACCAACTGCTTATTTTTTTGGACTTGAACGGAAGGAAGCACAAAAGAAATGTATGCTTCATCTTAAAAGAAGAAATGGAACTATTACTTCAGATCCAACAGAAATGAGAACAATGGGCATTGAATTTTATAAGAGCTGTTTGGTAATATGGACTGTGATGTTGGATCTATGGACCAGTTTATGCAAGATCTTCCTAAATTAAGTTCTGAGGATAAAAATTCATTGGATGCAATGATTTCTTTTGATGAACTTTCGAAGGCGGTCAAACAGCTCTCAACAGGAAAGTCACCAGGAATTGACGGTTTACCGGCTGAGTTTTATAAAGCCTTTTGGGGTGTTTTAGGAGAAGATTTGTATAATGTATTTTGTGAATGTTTTAAAAGAGGTTGTCTACCAAACAGCTGTCAAAGAGCTGTGTTATCACTCCTACCAAAAAATGGAGACCTAGGATTGCTGAAGAATTGGCGACCAGTGTCCTTAATGTGTCTAGACTATAAAATATTGTCTAAATGTTTAGCAAACAGACTAAAAAATATTTTGCATGTTGTGGTGGAAAGTGAACAAACTTACTGTATTCCTGGGCGGACAATAATGGACAATTTATTTCTTATGAGAGATGTGATTGATTTATCTATTAGAAACAATCTTGATGTGGGTTTTTTATCTATTGACCAAGAGAAAGCTTTTGACCGGGTAGGTCATGAATACCTTTTTACTGTGTTAAAAACTTTTGGATTTGGGGAGAATATTATTTCTTGGATAAAAATACTTTATGAAGATGCTTCACTTATGCTTAAGATAGGGGGTGGCCTGAGTTGTCCAATCCCTGTTAAAAGAGGAATCAGGCAAGGATGTCCTCTATCAGGACAACTTTATAGTTTAGCCATAGAACCCTTACTGTGTAAGCTAAGAAAGGAGTTACAAGGGTTAAGGATACCAGGAGATAATTCAGGGTTAAGGTACACTGTGTCTGCTTATGCGGATGATGTAAATATTTTTATTTCTGGTCAAAATGATATTCAGATACTTTGTAAAAATTTAAATCTTTATGAAAAGTCTTCTACAGCCAAGGTAAACTGGGCAAAGTGTGAAGGATTTGCTGTGGGGTCTTGGGTTGATACGGGGCCACCTCAACTTCCTGAAAGACTGAAATGGGGAAAGGAAGGTTTTAAAGTTTTGGGGGTGTATTTGGGCACTGATAAGTATAAAGAAAAGAACTGGGAGGGTCTGCTTGGAAAGGTTGATGCTAAGTTGTCTAAGTGGAAATGGCTATTGTCCGAACTATCTTATAGAGGCAGAGTCCTAATTACAAACAACCTGTCTGCCTCTATGTTATGGCACAAATTGAATGTGCTGGAGCCACCAGATGACAGTATTAAGGAGATTCAGAGGAAACTGGTGGATTTTTTCTGGTCTGGTCAAAAATGGATTCCTCGGCAGGCACTTTATCTACCAGTGATTGAAGGAGGGCAAAGCCTAATAGATGTACGAAGCCGCATAAATGCTTTCCGATTGCAAGCAGCCCAGAGACTATTGTACGAGGAGAATGTTGGATGGATTAATGTTGCTTGTGCTCTTCTACGGAAAACATCTGGATTATTGTATGATAAACAGCTTTTTTTACTGAAAAGTGATGAAGTGGATTTGAAAGAGTTGACACCGTTTTATAAATCAATGATAACAGCTTGGAGAAAGACATTTATTATTCACAGAGATATTTTACAACCTCAGGACTGGATAATGGGAGAACCGTTGTTCCATAACCCATTAATAAGAACAAGGATTTTGTCCTCTAAATCTGTGGAAAGCTGCTTTGTGAAGGCTGGGTTTGTCAAGATGGGGGATCTGAGAAATGGTGATGACTGGAAAAAACAGCTGAGACTATACAGTGTGTTACGGGGTTGAGATCTCTTCGACTTGTGAGACGAATAATGAAGGAGGTGTGGGCAGCTCTACCTGGGGCCTGCAGAGAGGCACTGTCACAGGAGTTGAATGAGCAATATTCTTTTCCACCCATCAAGTTTCTGCTGCAGTGCAAGAGGAGATGGAGGAAACTGGACATTCGATTTTATCATTCGAGTACCCCGAGTTGGGGACTTTTCAAGATGTTAAGAAGAAAGAACTCTATGTAACATGTGTAAAAGTGACGCATCAGACTGCGCTGAGAGGAGTGAAGACTTGGAGGTGGTCAGAAGTGCTTGGGACAGATTTTAAGGCATGTTGGAGGTCTCTATATAAGTTGCCTGTTGAAAAGCGTACTGCAGATTTGCAGTGGAGACTGATGTTCGGGGCTATAGCTACGAACAGACACGTGGCACACCTCAATCCAGCAGTGGGGACAGAGTGTTTATTTTGTGGCTTAGACGAAACGGTTAATCACTTATTATTGATTGTTTTAGGTTGGAGGGAATGTTTAATTTTTTAACGCAAGTTTTTAAAAAATTTGGAGAGAGAATTTTTCTCATCAGATGTTTATAAGTGGTCCAATTTATTCTTTTCAAGAAAAAGAAGAAGAAATGTTTACTTAATTTTCTGTTGGGTTCGGCAAAGTTGTCCATATGGAAAACTAGAAAAAATAAAATGTTAGGTATAGGTTCAATTGATGCTGAAATGGTACTAAAAGGGATGATACCTGCTAGAATCAAGATAGAGTATACATATTATACATAGTATACATATCTCTCACTATGTACATATTATACATAGTATACATATCTCTCTCTCTCTCTCTCTCTCTCTCTCTCTCTGGTGCATGCTGGGAGTGTGTGGAGGTGCTGAGCGCGTGTCGAGAGCGACCGTGAACTTTTTCACTGAATTTCTTTCTTTTTTTTTGTTTTTTTTCATTTAATTAGTTTTCCCCTCGTACGTTAGATCACTATTAGCGTAAGAAGGGGAGGTTTTCTTTGTGTGTTTGAGCGGCCTTTAGCCGCCGGAATGGCGTCTTTTCAGGCGCAAAGTTCATCAACTCTGTCACTCAGAAATGGCTGCAGGTGTGTTCCTGAGCCTGGAGTGACAGTGGAGGAACTGCTTGTGATAATTGGCGAAAAACTCGCGTTTGAAATATTATCTCGGCCTCGCGGATGAACAAAGCAGTAGTCGTGTTTTTAAAATCGTTACACAGTTACACAGGAAGTGAAGGGGCAGCAAGAGGTGAGTGTCATTAATGTGAATACTGGCAGTGTGGAGAAACCTGAATGCACTATTGTGACTGAGAAAGCTGTTGTGAGTGTTGGTAACCTCAATGATAATGATCAGAGTGATGCTGAAGATCTATGTGAGGACAGTGAAGTCATACAGTCAGGTGTTTCTGAGGAGAATATGGCTGATGAGACTGAGAGTTTATCACAATACACTGATGATGGGATAAGAGATGATGAGCAATGGTCTGATGTGTCTAACAGGGTTGAGACAGATCTGTACACTATTGATCAGATAAATTCTTTCCTTGATAAAACTAAAGGAAAATCAGGTGTTGAAGTCGGTGATCACTTCCCTGATATTGAAAAGTTTATTGCCTCTGTGATTCGAGCTAAGAAATTAACCAGCAATGTTGAACTTTCTCAACAAAAAAGATTTCGTTTAAATAAACATCTAACTGTACTCAGAACAGGTAGAAAGATAAGTAAGGCGAGGGGGAAATCTAATAAAAAATAATGGCTGATTACTCTTCTTGTCTGGGTCGACTTTCTTTTCTGCTTTTTTCTCTCTTTTTTATGGAGTTTTTGAGGTTAGGATCTCTTAATATCAATGGAATGAGGGATGGGAGAAAGAATGTACTTTTATCAGAAATTATAGATTTAAAAGATTTGAGTGTCACTTTTTTACAAGAAACTCATAGTACTTGTAGTAATGAAGTAAACTGGGGATTATGGTGGAAAGGAGAGTATGTTTTGAGTCATGGGTCCAATTTAAGTGCTGGTGTAGCTGTTCTTTTTTCCTTCTCTAAAAGTGAATATTTTATCTCAAACTGAAGTAGAGCCAGGAAGGTTTTTAGCTGTAAAGGCTGAAATTAATAACATTAAATTCTTGTTTGTAAATATTTATGCCCCTAACGTTGGAGCAGAAAGAAGAGTATTTTTTACTAAACTGGAGAGTATAGTTAAAGAAGAAAAGGAAGATGTGTTTATTGTTGTAGGGGGGGACTGGAACTGCACTCTTGACTTTACACTAGACAGGAATGGGGAAGAACCTCATGCACAATCAGCCTCATGTTTAGCTGGTGTTTTAAAAAAAACTAAGTCTCTTAGATGTATGGCGAGAACATAATCCCTCTACAAGGCAATACACATGGGTGAAAGTTTGCAATGAAAGGATTTCAGCTGCACGCTTGGAACGTTTTTTATATATCTTGCAATTTAAGAAATAGAGTTTTTGGTACGGAAATTATTCCCAATGCACTTTCTGATCATAAACTTATTACAGTTGGTTTTACCCTGTTTCAAAGCACACATAAAAGTTGTTACTGGCATTTCAACACTAAACTTTTAGAAGATACATTTTTTTGTGACGCTTTTAAGTCTTTTTGGGAGACATGGCAAACAGAACAGAGTCTTTTTGAAAGTATTATCCAGTGGTGGGAAGTGGGCAAAGCACATATAAGAGATTTTTCTCAGAAATATGCTGCTCACTCCTCTGTACGTTTTAAAAAATACTTTAAAGTGGCTGGAAACAGAGATTACTAACATTGAATTGAATATGACTATTAATGATGCTGCTAATTTGAAGGATATTTGGACGGAGAAGAAAAGTCACCTGAGCTCAATCTTAAATGAAAGAGTTAAAGGAGCCCTGATAAGAAGCCGCTATTCATCTCTGAAGGATATGGATGCTCCTACGGCATATTTTTTTAACCTGGAGCGGAAAGTGGGTCAAAAGAAACAAATGTTTTCATTGAAAGACAATAGTGGACATGTTACAACAGACCCACTGGAGATGCGAAGACTTGCCGTTGGATTTTATTCTAACTTGTACGCTGCTGAAATTTCAGATGAACATTGTCGAAAAGAGCTTCTAAAGGACTTACCTGTTATATCTGAGGAAAAAAAAAAGTGTTTAGAGGCTGACATTTCTTTTGAAGAAGTTACTTTGGCTGTTAAGGGACTTTCACCAGGTAGTAGTCCTGGATTGGATGGACTACCGTCTGAGTTTTACAAGACTTTTTGGACTACCATTGGGAATGATTATTTTAAAGTTTTACAAAAAAGTTGCAGTGATGGAATTCTCCCAACCAGTTGTCAACGTGCTGTTTTGTCTCTGCTCCCAAAAAAGGGAGATTTAACACTGTTAAAAAATTGGAGACCCGTAGCAATTCTGTGTTCCGAATATAAAATTTTATCAAAAGTTTTAGCCAACAGACTAAACAATGTATTAAATGAGATTGTACATAAGGACCAGTCATATTGTGTAAAAAATCGATCAATTACAGACAATCTTCATTTAATGAGGGATGTTGTTGATTTTGCTCATTATAATGATGTCAATATGGGATTGGTTTCTTTGGATCAGGAAAAGGCCTTTGACAGGGTTGATCATGTGTTTCTGTTTGATACCTTAAAAACTTTTGGGTTTGGGGAGAAATTTATTTCTAAAATAAGACTTCTGTACACTCAAGCTACATGCATGATTAAAATGGCTGGAGGTTTAAGCATCCCCATAAACATAAATCGAGGGATAAGACAAGGCTGTCCAATTTCAGGTCAACTGTATAGCATTGCAATTGAACCCTTGCTGTACAAATTGAGGCGTGAGCTTACTGGACTGTATATAAATACTTTCAACTGTTCCATCAAACTATCTGCATACGCAGATGATGTAACAATTATAATCCGGAAGCAAGTGATATTCAGTTGCTAAAAGAGGCTTTAGATTGTTATGGAAAAGCCGCCTCAGCAGCAGTTAACTGGGGTAAAAGTGATGCGTTATGGTGTGGAAGAGATCTTAAAGGTCCAATACTTCCTGGTGGGCTACAGTGGGGAAAAACAGGTTTTAAATACTTGGGTTTTTTATAGGGACAGAAGAGTATAGGAAGAAAAATTGGGAGGGCCTTGTGGAGAAAGTGTGTGCTCGGTTGTCTCGCTGGAACTGGTTGCTACCCCAGTTGTCTTACAGGGGGAGAGTTCTGATTTGTAATAACCTGGTTGCCTCTTCATTATGGCACAAAATGACAATAATCGAACCACCAGAGGATGGTGAGAGGAATACAACAGCGATTAGTGAATTTTTTTTGGTCGGGACATCATTGGTTGAAGGCGGCGGTGTTGTACCTACCTAGACAAGAAGGAGGCCAGGGCCTGATTGACATCAGATCGCGACTGAAGGCCTTCAGGATTCAGACGGCAAAGAGACTGCTCTACGGAGTGAATGTGTGCTGGACTGAAGTGGCCTGTGCCCTTCTTAGAAGAGCAGGAAAGATGGGTCTGGACCGCCACCTCTTCCTCATGGACATTAAGAAACTGGATTTGAGTGGACTGAGCCCTTTTTATAGATCACTTTTAAGCTCATGGACGCTTTTTAATTTTTCTCGAGATGCAAGCAATACCCTCAAACTGTGGATGAATGAAGAGCCATTATTTTTCAACACTGCTCTAAATTTGGGTTTTTAAATCGGACACTCTCAGAAAAGCCATGTTGGCAGTAAATATTACAAAGATTGGACATTTAAGAAATAAAAAAGCATGGATAAACCCTGAGAATCTTGCTGAAAAATTGGGAATAAAATCAATCCGGGTGGTACAGACCATGATGACACGGATGATAGAATCTCTGCCTCAGGCATATAGACTTGAATTAGAAACCTTTGATGAAGAGGAAGGAAAAAGAGATTTTCCAGAGTTGTTTTTTTCAGCTGGATTGGACTTTGGGAAGAAAATGAAGGCTGCTTATTAACTTTTAAGACACCTAACCTGAACTCTTTTATTGATGCTGACAAAAAGGCCATTTATATTATGTGCTTGAAAGTTAGTCATCTTAATGCCCTAGAGAGTGTCCGAGAGTCCAAATGGCAGTTTTTTTTTGGGCCAGGTGTCTCCCCCAAAGGAAGCTGGAGGTCCCTGTACAAACCACTATTGAAAAAAGATCTGGAGATCTTCAGTGGAGAATTGTACATGGGATTATAGCCACAAACAGATACAGAACACGCATTGATCCACAAGTAGGGGAGGGGTGTTCTTTTTGTAGTGAAGAGGAAACTGTTTTTCATTTGTTTTTAAAATGTGAAAGACTTCAGTCATTGTTTTACATGTTAGAAGAGTGGTGTCATACATTAGGAGAAGTGTTTACGCCAGTCCTTTTCATTTATGGGCCAAAGTATTGTAGAAGTAGGAGGGAAACTCATATAATAGTTAATTTTCTTTTGGAAGTTTGGAAATTTACGTCTAGATGTTAACTGTTACTATTACTATTTATTCATTTATTTTTTAATATGATTTTGGACTAATGTATCTCTCTCTCTCTCTCTCTTTCTCACCTTTTTCATCCCATTTGGAGCAGGTGGAGAACAACATGAATTTGTAAGAATTTCCGCTCCAGCTGATCAGGTTCCAGGCACATCTGCCAGCACTCTCATCTCGATAACCGGTAATGATGACATGAAATGTCACAAACTCCACAAAGACACGAACATGAGGGTTTAAATACAAACTATATGGAGCACATGACCAGACAGAACTAATGAACAGGAACCAATGAACAAACTGAACTGATAAACACATGACAAGACAACAAACCAATTAGAACCTGACTAAAGGGACACATAACAGGAACACACGAATTACAAAATAAAAGTCACAACCAAAAAGCATAGCTGACATGAAGTAGCATGTTGTTGTTTTGAATATGTCTCATGTCTTCAGATGATTTCTTATTTGCTGGCATTGTTTAAGGTGTGAGTACAAAATATATGCCAAACAGCATCTGTGCATTCCTCAACCTTCACCACAAACTTTGAAATACTTTTACTCTTTTCATCCCATTCAGGTGAAGAGACGACTCAAACGGTCGAGCAGGCCATAAGTGGAGATTTCATGGGTGGACTCATTTACCAGCCCAGCTGGTGTGGAGAGCAAGTCATGATCCACATGACTCTACCTCTCATTGCCACACATTATCTGGACAGCACCAATCAGTGGGAGGCTGTCGGCATGGACCGTCGAACTGAAGCCGTTAAACACATCATCACAGGTCAGTGGACGACAACAGATGAAAAGAACTGTGTAAATGTGTGTACACTTGAATCTAATCTTTAGATAAATGTTTCACCCTTTTGTATTAAGGTTATCAAAGGGAGCTGGCCTACCGTAAAGCTGATGGGTCCTACGCCGCCTGGATTCATAGACAGAGCAGCACCTGGTAAAATTTTAAGTTTTAAATAAACATTCTGTACAGTTTTCCTGTAATACTTATTTAATACCGTTTTCTGTTAAAGGTTGACGGCATATGTGGCTAAAGTCTTTGCTATGGCCAGTAACCTCATTACTGTACATGAAAATGTGCTCTGCAGCGCCCTCAAGTGGCTGGTTCTCAACAAACAACTGCTAGACGGATCTTTTAAAGAGGATGCAGCTGTAGTTCATGGGGAGATGGTTGTAAGTTAAACTTTGTTCGATCTAATCTACATTGCTGGGTACAAACCGTAATAACAGACAGAGATGGAAATAACATTAATGTTTTTCTCTAGTTGCGACTAATTGCTTCATTTAATGGAAAAGTTGATCACAAAATAAAAATTGTGTTATTTTTTATCACCTTCAGAACATAAATAAAGCTATTTAGGTGATATCTGGGAGATTTCCAGCTCTCCTCCAAGATAGTTTAAAGACATCGCTAAATTGCTCCATCCGCTCATGGTGGCTCAATTGAATTTTTTTGAACCGATTACAATACTTTATGTGCGAAAAACAAACCAAAATAACGACTTTAATCTCTATATTCTCTACAAGTTACTATAAAAAGTAGCTAGCTACATTGAAACTACTTTGATTTAAGAGTGTCATTGTATATAAAACATTTTTCATTAACAATAATTATTCTTAAGACAATGTAATACAACTCAGTTATGATTTCAGTGTTGTTTTATTTTGTTAACTACACGGTACTCAAGTTAAAGTTAAACAGTCAAGTTGAATACTTAAATTTATCTGACGTTGACAGTTTGCAAAATGTAGACAATGTGAATCATTAAAACAACAAATAGAATAAACTTATGCAATTTAAGTTAACCAGGAGTAATTAGTCAGAAATACTGCCCGAGAGATTAATTTTTTGCATTTTGGCAAGATTATTGCTTATACACTAAACAACCGTTGCTAAACACTGAACTTAACATGGTGCATTTATGTTACAAACGCCTTAAAACCTTGAATACTTGGAAAACAGGAAATGTCAATAACCTAAAAGTTTTTAAAATACCCCGATTTATAACAGTTTACCACAACTACATAGCCTACACTGTGAAGACTGTTTTGTAGTTTCTATGGAAAAATACCGGCAGCAGTGGTTTCCAGTACAATTCCGTAAAAAATACAGGAAAAGACTTCAATCTGTGTATGAACTTAATACATTTGAGTCTTTTATATTAAGAGCATTTCTTTATATAAAATGAAAACTTGGTCCAAATGCATAAAAGTGAAAACATTACATTTACTTAATTTATTTCTTTGTAATTCATTTTAATAACATCAAAGTCACTTTCAACAAAGCAACATGCAGCATGACATCAGCACCTCATTGCCTGACCTTGACTTAAACACAGACTCACTCTTCAGCAGAGTGGTGACCCACAAAACATTTAATATCACAAAAGAAAAGAGAAAATACAAATTACGTAGTTTTTACGGATAACACAGGCAGCTGCGGTTGCCAGCAAACTATCGTAAAATTACGGGAACATCCTGTTTTTATTCATCCAATCAATTCACGGTGGAAAACATGAGCCACACCCACTCTTCATCGTGGAAATATGTCAGAATACTGAAGACGATCATCACTTCTGCTTCACAGGGACTGCAGCATAACTGCAGCATGTGATCAGTGTTTGCTTCATTTGGGCTCTTTCATCCTTCTTTTGGCATGTTTTGTAGAAAACATAACCTGATAATAGCTAATAACATTAAAAGAAAACCTGATAATTCTAATACAAGCTTTTTTCCGAAGTTGATTATATTCTCGTTGGGTTTTTGTTACAACAGTCTAAATGAGCTTACATTTGAGATCCACATTTCCTCTAACAATCAATTTAAAGAGTTTTTGAATAGCTAAAATATCTGCATTTGATCTTTGACTCAGACATCAAGACTCAGTGTATGAATCTCTACAGTGGTGACCAACAATGAAAAGCATACAGCTGCAATGCATGCTGGGAGTCGAGGATGAGTTTTGTGCTTTGATGGTACCCAGAATGCATTCCGTTTATCTTAAGAGTTTTTTTTGGTTGTCATTGCTGAGACAACCTGTTTTATTCTTGATGTCTGCTAGTCCATTTATCATGTGAAAGACGTGCTGTAAAAGACCTTCAGAACATAATGTAATACAATATCATAAATGAGGACGACTTAATCAGTACCTAAAAATAAAAACATGTAATGACACTCCCTGAAGCTCCAGTAATTTTGCAGTGCTTTTTTCCACCTGTTTTGGTGTGTGATTCAACACACAGTTTTTAAAACTAGTGAAAGACTTCTTTAGAAGCTTAAGAAGCAAAGGGTCAAGATCCCAACTAAAGCAAACACTCATCACCATAATGATACTCAACAAAACCATCAACATGTAAACTTGTGTTAATTCTCAATAAGAACTTTTGTAGACGTGCAACAGAAATAAGTGACAGTGGCGTCTGGAAGTGAGGTGATAATAGTGTTTGTGGAGTTGAAAAAAACTCCTTGTGAAAACTATGGAATTTCACTGTTCATTTTCCAGAGACAGTGTTTTCTGTAATTTTACGGACGTTTTCTGACAACCGTTTTCTCTGTGAAAAACTACAGAATTTCAATGTTAATTTCACAGGCATTTTTTAAATATCACTTCATTAACTTTATTTTATGAAACCTTGCTATGCATATGGAATAACAGTTTTATAAAAGCAATAAGCCGCTTCACATTGTGCCACAATGGCCTTAGCTGTTATAACTTTGTGCTTGAAGTCTTCAGACAGCGTTTTAATTTTTAATTTGCACAGATTACATACAAACGTCGCAATGGAATGAAGCGAGTAGGATTTGGACACGCTCTGTGTTTCTGACTTTTTCTTCCAACAATTTTGACCAAGATAAAATCATCTCTGAACCTTTTGTGTCTGATCATTTAGGTTAATTCTACCTTCTCTGAATAATATTTAAAGTTTAATTACAGTTTTTCTCAATTGCTTAAACACATTTCTTGACATTATGCCTCGTATTCTCAAAACTGTAAACACAAATCCATAACCATATCTTATAATCCATATCTCACCCAATTCCCCAAACATCCTATTTTCAGGTCAAAATTAAGCTCTCTTCTCAAAACCATTCAAACTTGCTGAAAAACAAACTGTTCTCCCAGACACGACACACAAGCCCTCAAAAACACTCACACTACAACATGGTCTGAGACACTGGTGAGATCAATTCAAAACACTGTTACTAAAACTTCTTACTGGGATTCAAGAATAATTTGACAGCTTAGTGTTTTTTAGAATATACAACATAAAAGAGTGCACACCGCTACTTACTTCTAGACGTATTTAATTACCGGAAAAGCTACAATGTTTTAAAAGTAACTTAACTACATTCAAGCTACAGAGAAATGTAGTTAAGTTAGTAGCGTCGCTAATTACAAATTAACAGTTGAACACGCGCACACAAAAACAAACAAACAAACACATTTTTATAAATAAACCACATTCATGCGCATATTCTTTAATGAGCACGCATTAAATTCACCTTAATATCTGTTTAATGACTTCATCAATCTCTTCATTGAATCCTAAGAGAAAAAAGGCGTGGAGAGAAAGATAGAGAAGTGAATGAAATAAGGAACATTCAGTTGAATATGTACAACTCTCTAATTTTGAATTTCATATTTAAAAGATCTTAGTGACCACAGAGGACACACACATTCTTTTGATGATGTGAGAACAAAGGGTTCTTGAAATCTTCATGTCAATAAAGCCCCTATGAGCTGAGAAAAAATAAAAAGAGAGAGGCAAGAAATCTTAAAAGAAATAACACGCTATTGGCATTACTTTTCCTGTGTCATGATTCTTCCTTCCAAGTCATGTTTTTTTCAGTCTGGTGGCAGAATCATGACAGTACCACGTGTTTTGTGTGAGAAAGACATGGCATTCCCTTCAGTGTTTCATTACCTACACCTGCCAATTGTTAATTATCCTTTGTTAGTCTCCCCTTAAAAAGCCCAGTATTACTGTTTTGTGCTAGTTCGTTTTGCTTTGTGTGGATGTATGCCTTGTATGCCAGTATAGCACTGTTGATAATTGCTCATTAAACTGTGGAAAAAAACTGATAAATTGAATACTTTTGTTTAAATCTGACGTATTTTCATGACCTATAGTATAAATACTCTATTTGATATTTTCATTCATGTTTTAATTCCCTGCTCATACTTGGATGTGTTTGCAAAAGTCAGTTTGTGCTGTTTTTCAGGGTGATGTACATGGGAAAGATGGAGATGTTTCTCTGACTGCGTTTGTTGTGATCTCCATGCAAGAGAGCAGCAAGTTTTGTGCCAGATCAATTCATGTACGTGCAGCGTTTTCACAGTTGTCTTCTTTTGTTTTTATGATTCATCTCACAGCTTTGATCTCTTATACACATCTTTTCAGAATCTTCATGATAGTATGATAAAGGCCGTTGGCCATCTGGAAGTAAGACTTCCATCATTGACCAATCCTTACGCTGTCGCTATGACGTCATATGCCATGGCCAATGCCAACAAACTCAATAAAGATGTGTTGATGAAGCACTCAACTAAACAGGAAGGTCAGTAGTGTTACAACCTGCTTCAATAGAACATCAATAACTCTTGTTGATAGCCTGTTAGATGACAAAAAATGAGCGACACTGCATGTATATGTTTGTCTTTTGAACAGCCGGCACCGCTTGGATTGTCCCGGGACAACATTATCATTCTCTAGAGGCCACAGCCTATGCCGTACTGGCCCTCGTCAAAGCAAAAGACTACGACACAGCAGGAGAAGCCGTGCACTGGCTGGCCAGACAACCATCTCACTATGGCAGTTATGGCACAACACAGGCAAACCAACAACTCCTTATTTTACAATATTTTACTATTCTAACACTAGCATTTTCCTTGCAATGCCAATTCAGCAAAGGTGACATTAATGACAGCTGCAATTTACAGACTGATATCATGTAAAATGGTGAAATTAAAACATTTTATACATCCTTTACTGTGCATTGTGTCTGTCGTAGGCAACCATCATGGTGTTCCAGGCGGTGGCTGAATACCGCACACAAGTGAAGAAAGAGCAAAACCTCAACCTGGACGTGGATCTGTTTGTGGAAGGAATAAGCAGACCAGTCAGATGGCGTTTCAGAAAAGATAACGTGCACGTTACACGCTCGCAGAAGGTGAGAAGTCATTCTGACATCAGTGGCAGCGAAACAGCTCGACAGCATGTTCAGGATAAAAAAATGATGAGAAAATAGTCAAGGAAGCAAGTATTTATATCTGCCTCATGAATAAGAAATAAAAAAACTTAACAATCATTATTTTATTTCAAAACTGGTTTCTGCCCATGTCCATGTTTTGATCATTATAATCATCATGGGTCTCCTGAATATGCACTGCTTTTATTACTGTACACAATAATTGAGGTGATTATTCTGATAACAAATGAAATATGTGTGTGTCACTCAACAGTTTGATCTCAGTAAGAACTTCAACGTGACGGCTAAAGGAACTGGAAAAGCCACTCTCTCAGTGAGTTGACATGAGACATTATACGGTTGATTCTCACAAAGTTTTAGTTTCAAGATGTCGAACATTTTCTTAAAAACACTCGGATCAACACATTTTCTTTTAATTCATTAAAAACAAGATAATACATGTGTAAAAGCATTAATTTCAAAAGTTTTACAGACAGTTTAACACAATTGTAAACCTTTTTTTACAAATAAATCTCATTACTGTAACCATTTAAAACTGTCAATCCCAGTGCATGTTTTGCTAAAATGATTCATATACATATTCTTATTATTCATACATATATGTAACATTTTAAAATGCGGAAAACGATTTGTATCGGTAATGAAAATGAAAAAAAAATAGTTTCAGTCATATTTAGCTTTTCACTAGAAAATATGACGTAATCTGTTAGCCTGTTAGCTATTTTACAAAGTTACTGCAGGTGTGTTTCTTCACGTAAAATCCAATTGAATGTAAATATCTCTGTGTTTGTTTCCTTTTTTATTCATTAAACAGTTTTTAAAAACGTCACGGAGGAAAAGAATACCAGTCATGGACACTTCATGAACAATTTCTTCATTTTTACTACAGTATTCATGAATATTGTGTCAAAGAATGTTTTTCTTTTTTTGTCACTTGAGAACATCGAGTTGTTTATCAGAATGTTTTCTGATCAAAACAAATCAAGACATGTTATGGTAAATGTGTGTGTTGCGTTAATGAGCATTTCAGCAGAAAAAGCAATACAATAAACAAAAAATTCAGTCCTATGTTAAAGTTAATTAAATTATTATTATTTTCTTTTTTTGTGTGTTGGGGAATTATATGCTTTCAAATTCAAATCATTCCTGCCATGATGTTTCAGTAGTTTCGTGAGAATGACCCATAAAGTACAGTCATCACATTCATGAATCATGTTTTTGTTTTCAGGTGCTCATGCTGTACTACGCCAAACCTGGTGACAATGTTAATAACTGTAACCAGTTTGATTTAAATGTTAAAATTCAACGAGATCTTCAAGGTAGGTTTTGGTGTTAAAGGCGCTATTCTTAAGTTACAGCGGCCACTAGCGTTGTATTATAGATTTGCCACGAATCGCTCAGTCCAAAGACGACTATGGCCACCACAGTACAAAAAGATGTCGTTCTCACGTCGATGCAGGGAAGAGATCGTACTGGCATTAGAAAGATTGTAGAAAGAACGATGTCTTATTTATTACATAAAATAAAAGGACTGTGGATTTCAAGGTTGCTTTGATTCGGATCAGTATGAGTAACATTTTTATGTTAGAATGGTTAGAACCATTATAGGTTGTTGTTTTTGTTAATATTAGTTGTGTGACGGAGCAGTTTTGAGCATCATTTTTTTATCTGGAACCGCTTTAATATTGTAACGTTACTCGTCCAGATAAGTTGGCATTAAACTGTAGAGAGAGCGCGTTTTACTCTCGTACTCAATGATGAATAAACTTACATTTAATCCGCGGGTCACATATGCATTCTGAACCGTAGAGTACGATCCATACAGATCACGGACCATCTGCGATCCTTTTCACCACTATACCGCAGGGGAGAGGAAACGCACATTGTAGAGTTGTTTGTCCGTTTAGGGCTGCTGTACAAAACATGGCGGCGATATCAATGTATGTAGGGCCGCTCTGTGTGTAGATATAAACATCTTGTTCTTAGGTATTAAAAACATAACGCTTCATTATGTAAGGTCTTTATACACCTCTGAAGAAATAGTTTTGTATAATATATTGCATTCTGTCAATAGATCCTCCTAAAATCCCAGTATTGTTCCTTTAAATGAAAAAACCCTGAAATACAACTTTGTACTGTGCATCTCAGTATTTAAAACATTATTTTCTGTTCAGTGAGTTATCCAGGAGCTGAGGAAAGTTACACACTTACTATAGACTTATTGTAAGTTAACAAAATAATCAATTATTTAACGTATAGTTATGTATAGATGTACATGAGATTCATTTATTTATTTTACAGCTACAAAAGTGAGACAAGAGACGCCACCATGAGCATTCTGGATGTGGGATTACTGACAGGGTTTAAAGTGGATGAAAGAGATCTCACACAGGTACTGTCATGAAGAACTCAAGCACTCAAACCTCATTTCTTAACCTAAACTTAATGGCTTGTGCAGTGTAAATACAAGACAAATCTAAGATACTGTGGGTGAACATAGAAATACATAATGTTTAAACATATACCGACTTTTTTAAACACTTATTTTCCACAGCTGGTCAAGGCCAAAGACAGATTCATCCAGAAATTTGAGGTGGACAAAGAGCTCTCAGAGCGAGGGTCCCTCATCCTCTACGTCAATAAGGTATCTCACCCGACCGTGTCAGAGTTCATTTGGTTTTCATGCTTGATACCAGGATGCCAAAATACCAAGCTGAATTTTGTGATTGACGTCAGATGTAATAAAGTGATGTTTCTG
>VCII01000605.1:0-70150 GCA_006030095.1 Triplophysa siluroides | reverse complement strand
CAAGAGAAACAGACGACGGGCGTGATCTGAGGAGTTTGGCTTGTTTCCACAGCTCTTTCCAAGCTCTTGCAAACCTCTAGAAGACAGACGTCCCGTCCCGTCCAGTCCCGCTTACACAGGCACACTTCACTTCTGCAAACGGTACGACTCAAGATTTTGTTTCTTGTCTTGTAGTATTTGTCTCAGATGTTTCTCGTGACATTACTAAGTCTAGGTAAACCGATGATGTACATAGTGAACGAGCATGATTGTGGAGGGGAGGTGTAGTGTTTGTGTAGTTTATCTCATCTGATGATTTATTGAGATCTTTGGATTGTAACTAAAGAACTATTACAGTTTGACAAATCAGAGTTTGAAACATTGTTGAGTTCTCTTCTGAAAACTTGAAGAGTAGATGAAGTTTACTCGACTCATTTGAAGTTTACCTCGATTCTGTGAGGATTAGTGTTTATATGTGAATCGGGATTTTTCCTGGCGAGGTCTTTCAGTTTAGTGCTGAGTGAAGGATGCTGTGGGGTCCTTTGGACACAGACAAAAGAGGGAGACCCACCCTTTGCGACGCGAGGGTAAGACGCAGAGAGATGAGAGAGGAGAGAGACATAAAAAGAGAACGAGAGAGAGCGAGAGAAGAGAGAGAGCATAGGCGAGAGAGAGAAGAGCGTATCTCGAAGATCTGATGATCTACTCTCGCTCGGAGATCGCGATCTCTCTATCTCTCTTCTCTCTCTCTCTCTCTCTCTCTCTCTCTCTCTCTCTCTCTCTCTGGAGAATAAAGCTTAAGCTTCAGTCCTCCCTCCACCAGCTGTATGACCAGCCACTACAAAAAAGTACAGATAATTGCTCACACACACACAGAAGAGAGAGAGACAGGGAGACAGAAAGTGGAAAAGTTAGAAAAGCTCAAGAGTTTCTCAGGAATGCTGTTGATCTGAGGTCTAGAAGTGTGTTTTTGTTGTTGAAGGTAAGAGATCACACAATGTCTATGTGATGATTCTGATCGACTCCATCTGTTCTCTTGAGCTCTTTCAAATATTTCAGTCTTCATTCTTTGTGTCTGTATTTCCAGAGTAAATGGTAAAAACAAACGAGAGCTGTTATTGATATCTTCAGTAAAGGAATTATGATGTGATTGAAGAACTTCATCTAATCGGTCAAGACATTGAGGGTTATCGGACATGTTGTGGACGCTGATGCTCAGTGGGTGTTTTCGGGTGGTTTCTGGGGTCCTGCTGTTTGTTTGTGTCTTAAATGTGTTGCATTTTCATGAGAATGTCATGAATTGAATGAGAGCAAATGTTTGAACATCTTTACACACGGTTGTCAACATCTGTGAAATCTCAGGCTTGTTTATTTTTCTCTAGAGTGCGTTTGACAAGATGCTGTTTGTGTGTGTTGTGTGTTGGGCCGTTAGGGTTTATTTGACTTGTTTTCCAGTGTGTGAAACACACACTCTGTGTTCTGTCACCAGTCGTAATGTTTGTGTGTGTAAACATTCCAGAGAGTTCACCGCTGGTTTCATGTACAGGACGCTGCTTATAGAAACTTGTCAAATGTATCACAGATAGCACACTGTTTAGAGCGGTAAAGGGTTAGGGTTCTTTTCTTCTGTGCTGTGGAACTGTACACAGATCAACAGAGAGATCATGTGAGGTCTTTCTCTCTCAGGTGAATCATCATCATGTCTGTAGAAACAGTAGAGACATAAAGAGATCTCATTTGAAATCCTTCTCTTCAATAGGAAAACTGTTTTGCTCAGGGGCAGCTCTTTCAAATCTCTTCATGAAGATGTCAACATCAGCTGTATTCCAGATGTTTCTCGGAAAACAGTGAGACAAGAAGTCTATTCGATAAGATGAATATTGACATCTGCTCAACTGTTTGAGTGACATGTGTTGTGTGTATGATGATATGATAGACGTTTCTAAAAGGAAGTTGGTGTGTTGAGCAGCTCGTGTTCTCATGCAGTGAGGCAGAACCTTCCACATGTTCATGATGTTCTAGAAAACTCTGTTACCAATCAGTCTTAGTGTTGTGTCATGAGAAGGTTCTGTTCAGATGGAGAACACACAGTTATTAGTCACGGCTAACCCGCTGGAGTTCTGCATCACCAGCTGTTTCCTGCCGGACCGCATCGCATACCAGTGATTGTAAATGTGTTTTCCATTAGCAGCGGCTGCACACTACAAAGTGCACACTACAGCCCATGTGTCATTTATAATGTAACGTCAGAGATTTAAAGTAAAGTAAGTAAAGTAAGGAAAAATGAACATTCTGTCATCATTTACTCACATTTGATCCAAATCTGTATAAATGTTGTTGTTCTGATGAACACAGAGAAAGATATTTGGAAGAATGCTTATAACCAAACAGATCTCAACTCCCCATTGACTCCCATAGTAGGGAAAAGTGCTAGTCAAAAGTGCCCCAGAACTGTTTGCTGTCTTACATTCTTCAAAATGTCTTCTTTTGTGTTCATCCGAACAAAAAAAATGATAAAGTATTTTTCCTAATATGGAAGTATCAAGGTGAAGGTGAAGTATCTCTTGTAGACTCTTGACTCTGTTTTGTCTAAGCAGCCCGACATCTTCAATATATACATTCAATATATTTCATGAAGAAATGTTATCAGCCAATAGAAACAAATATATGAAAGATGGTGTAACACACTCAGTTTCTGCCAATCTCATATTAATCTTGAGTATCTATAGAGTAGTATTGCATACGTCGTGTCTTTGAAGAGTATTTAGTTTGATCACATTTATAAAAGAGAGATACAGCTGGACCATTATTTCCAGAAGAAGACGAGCGCATGGAGGAACTACAGCACGAGCACAACACATCATCACATCAATCCCTTCATGTTGTTTACATTATGCACGTACACGCCGATCGCCAACAAACACAGACGTATGACTTAGTTTGACTGACTGCGTGCAGTTCATGTCCGTCATCTTTATCACTGGGACCGCTCGCTCTATCAGTGTCAAACCATCTCCAAATCCAGCGTTATATCCAGCGTTTATAAAACATCCATCACTGAAATGGATGTGAACGAACAAACACAACTAAACTTCACTATCGCAAGAGAAACCAGCTGCAGCACTGCGCAGCCCATCTTGACGCAGCGCAGACAATCTTGATGGCAGGCGGATCTTGCTTGTCTGTTGGCTGGTGGGCCGGCTCTTTCTTTCACCATTCCGTGCTTCTCTAGGGAGAATGGGTTAGGATCTCTGTTACGACACAGGGTCCCAGAATTATAAAAAAACTTTCCCAAACAAGTTGGAATGCTGGTGGAGTGTATCAATCACAGAAATACTACGTCACACGTCCAACTGTTTTTTTAACAAGTTGACCATGTTAAGCATCAGAAGCCAGCACGTTTAACAGTGTGAAGAAGTTAGAATGCATGACATAGCATGATACCCAATCTTTAAACATTGTGGTAAATGACTAAATAGGTGTTATTATTGTACTAATCTTTGGTGTAATTGTGGAAAAGAAAAGCATTAGAATACTGGTGGTCAAAGAAAGTCTTCAGCTCCTGAAGATATTAAGCACTCAAGTGCAGAAATGTGTCTCCTGTCATTAGCAATCATTCACGATCACAACACCCTGACAACTGCTTCACATCAGATTCAAATACACATGATCAGAAATACAGTAAACCTCCCGAGAGGAGCCTCAGGCTGAAGTTGGCAGTTCTTGTGTATCGGTCAGTGGCCCCTAAAAGTTAAATTGATTATTAAAAGTAAATGAGTTTATTAGAAAATGTAAAACTGCAGAAAGGTTTGTGAGGGTTTGGTGTAGGGGTAGAGGAGATAAAAACAACAGAAGTAAATGACAAATCCCCATAAAGATACCTGAATGACCCTGTGTGTGTGTGTGAACACCTCATTCATCAGCAGGGATTGACCCTAATGTAAGACAGACGTGTCCGGTCATCCAGACGGAGTTGACCGAGATGTGGAGCTCGTCACATCATCCCAGGGGAAAGAGGGGATAGAAAAAGACAAACGTTTAATTTTAACACAAACCCATCGGATGAGTTTTCCCACAGTCCGTGCCAAAGGTCCATCTTTAATAAACACTATAAAGAGAGACAGAATGAGTGTGTGTGAGATCCAGACAGTTTCACCCGAGAGAACGCTGCTTTATTCTTTAAGTGCCTGTGAACTTTCTGACCTGTGAGATGTGAAGTCTGATGTTCTGTAAGCATGTGTGTGTGTGTTATTGTGTTATAGAGACCACTCCTCTATATCTCATGAGACCTCTCAGATTTGATGTTTCTTTTGAAAGTGAGAGTATGAGAAGTAATGTGGACAGTTTGAGACACAGTCGTCTCATCATCACACCGATGGGATGGTTGTGTTGTTCTCAGCTGTCAGAAGGGGATTTTTCCACCGTTTACTTGTGTGTGTGTGTTTGTGGTTTCTCTCTCACACACACACCCATGCTACACAAGTTCCCGTATACACACAGGAAGTGTGAAGCCCTCCAGCTGAACGCAAAGAACAACATCAAGTTTTTTCTACTTCTCTTTTGAGTGTGGTTTGTTTCCCACACGGCAGTGTTGATGCTGAAGTGATGTGTATAATCCCAGTGGAGCTCAGCAGATCTGCAGGAGGACCGGCGCTCTCTGTCAGATGATGGGAATTCTGGGATGTAGCTGCTGTGTTATGAAATGACACGTTAAGAGTGTTGGCGTGAGATCGGGACGTTGGGAAAGGTCATACGGGTACAACATTCCCATCCTAACACTCTCTGATGTTCACACACACACACACACACTGTATCCTAAGATGTTTAATAAGTTTAAAAAGTTCACTTCTTATTTGGGTTTAAAGGAGAACTTGAATCTGAAGACACCGTAAGAAGTACGGCGGATGTTTTCATTGCATCACTGTCAATCCCACAGTCCTCTTCAAGTGTTGTTCTGTCTTCTCTAGCATTGTGTTCGCTCTGCATGGATTAAATGGAATGGTTAGATTTATTTATTCAGCTTTATTTCTTTAATGTAAACATTTATCTGTTCACGTGTTTGAGTGAAAGTACATTACAGCTGATTAGATGTGTGTCTCAGTGTCTGCTGTGATGGGAATTATGGGTGTATCTGTAGATGTGCATGTGTGTATCTGTGTATCCCTCTCTCTCTCTCTCTCTCTCTCTCTCTGTCTCTCTCTCTCTCTCTCTCTCTCTCTCTCTCTCTCTCTCTCTCTCTCTCTCTCTCTCTCTCTCTCTCTCTCTCTCTTGAAAGGGGTTTAGTTTGTGTGCTTCTTGTTGTTTGGCAGTAGAATATTCCCTGCATTCATGTGCTGTTTATTAATGTCCCGGTGCGTTTGGAGGACACCGTTTACAAGCACAGCTTACAATTATGATTTAATTTTCATGGACACTTTGACTTTCACGGCTTCAAAATAATATTTCTAGTCACACATGTACTGTGATGTTTCAGGATATGAACACAAGGCAACAGTGCGGTCTTATGGGTAATCATGAGTCCGGAGACCTCCGAGGCCTCTGAGCGTGTCTCTTGTGTATTAGAGATCATGAGAAAGTTTTCTGAGAATACAATCTGAAATAGCTGCTCATGAGTGGGTGTAGGATCACTCAGCAGTTCTTGTCTGTGACCCTCCTGAGAGACCGACATCATCTGATGAAGTATAATTTACCTCTGGCCGCGTAGAAGGTCTGTAAAGAACGCTCTCACACCATTTGTGTGGGCTGGTAGATTCATGCTCCGCTGAGATTTTTTAATGTCAAACAGACCATTATAAACGTTCTCTTTTATTGGCATGAATGAAAATGCTTTCAGTATGGATTATATATGATATGTGTATATTCAGAATGGCTTTATGTATGACATGCAGCAGATGTAGTTGACAGTCATTTACAAAAAAATAATACTAACATTGAGAATCATTGTAAGTCAGATATGAAGAGTTCAGTGAGTCAGTGACCTGAAGACTTGCTCTAAATGAACCTTGAATCAGTGAGTTATTGACTGGAGAACTGCCGTTAGGATCGATGAGTGGGATTTTTGAACCGGTTCAGTAAAAGGAATCCGCTTGTTCATGATGTGCAGGTGTTGGATATTTCTGTTGAAAGTAATGAGGAGAGATATGTTAGGATGAAATGTAGTGGAGTAACTGAGTGAAGTAAAAGTCTAACTCATCTTTTGTGAGTTAAGAACAGTTTTTCCACAGACTCCCTCAAAGTTTTCCTCCTCCACATCTCTGTGATTTGTTCTTCCGCCCGCTCTGCTTTTCCCAGCCTGCTTACACCCAGTCATTCAGTTTTAACTGTTTCCAGACCTTCCAAATAAATCCATTCCACCCCCCATCCTCATCCACCCACAACAATCCTGTCCGATCGCCCCATGTCTCTCTCTCTCTCTCTCTCTGTGTGTGTGTTTATTAACTGACACACACACATCCTGTGACCTCTGACCTCCAGGGACTCTTCTCATAGTAAAGCAGCTCCAGTAGACCTGAATGTTTGTTTGTGCTTTAGAAACATTGACAGACAAGATGCAGTATCTGCTGGTGTCTGTTTGTGATCGTTCCTCTTCCGTTTTTTGACTAGAAAGCGCTTCAGTTGTGGAATTTGTGAAAGTTTCAGCAGCCATCTTATTAGATTTCAATGATTCTGTGTTTTGTGTGATGAATGGCTGTAGATGCCAGCGTTTGTGAAACATGCTTGTGTTTGTGTGCAGTCAGGCATGAGTCTCTTTGTGTGTTTGTGTGAGAACAGATCCGTGTGTTCTTCTTCTGGATCAAAGGGTGCGTTGACACTCATGATTAATACAGATCTGTAAGAATATTAAAGAATATTTTTATCAGGTTTTACCTGTCTATGTTTTAAGTTTGAAAGAGACCGAACAAATCATGGACTTCTTTTCACTCTGAGATAGATTTGGAGGTAAGTGAAAGACGTTTGATTCTTTTGGCTGTGAGGTGATATGATTTTTTCTTTTTCTGCAGTTTAAAAGCTTGCAGAATGACGAGTTTCACCCTCCGTCTGTTCCAGCTGACTGCCGTGACTATAGGTACCAGACTAAACAAAACCCAAGATAACTTCACAATCCACAGCTAACCAAATAAACTCAAACTATTCCTGATGCTCTGTGTGTGAACATATAGACTCACGTGGAAAAGCTTTAAACTTCCAGCCCAACATCATGAGAATCTGTGTCTCTAGTGTCGCTCCAGATTTCTCTATAGACTGTATTTGATGAAGTTGTATATGTGGAGAACAGAATCATGAATGTGTGAATGGGCACGACAGACTCACAGAGCCTTTGAAATGAGACATTCTTCCAGAAACGTACATTTACCGTGACACTTTAGCTCTTCCTCCTCAAAAAGACTTAAAAAGCTTAAAATCATACAATTCAATGACAAAAGTCACCCTTGATCAGCGTCAGCTTCTTCTCAGTCAAGTTATAAGTCCTTTCCTCTGAGTCAAAACAAAGGCGTATTGCACACATTTTATGTTGAGTTTCATGTAAACTTGACAGGACTGACCAAAAACATAAAGACAGTTGTAAAGTAGCATTTATTTGTAGAATTTATGTATAATTTCATGTTTTTTTTAATCAATTGATATGAATTATAACAACTTAAACTTTTTTTCTAAATAAATCTTTTTAGCATAACAAAACTATGATAGCTGTAGGTCCAATTTGGCTGAGGACAAGACAAGGACAGAATTTGTGATTCTCAAATTTTTTTTTAATAAAGTAAAACATCAGTGAGTTTTAGAACATTTTTGGATGATATGTTCACTGTAACAGTTCAAGGTCAGATAATGTACATTTCTGGTAGAATGTCTAAACAGCAATCCCATAATGCTTTGAGAAATATTTGTGTTTATTTCAGATTGTGTGTTGTTGGTAGAACACTATTGTGCTTTGGTGAAACTCTTCGGTGAAGTGTGTTGGGACTGTATATCTGAAGTAAGCTGTGTGTTTGGCGTGCAGGCGTGATTCTGCTCTGTTCGGCTCTTGAAATCAATCCCAGCGTTCCAGAGGTCATTCTCTCCACAAGATCCTCTCTCAACATCACCTGCTCCGGATGGGCAAACGTCACCTGGCGCTTCAAACGAGAGGAGAACGTTCCACAGTTCCACATTAAGAACCAAAGTCCCACCTCCAGCGTTCTGAGTCTGGAGAATGTGACGTGGAGACACACGGGTGTATATGCGTGTTCTGAGAATGGCACCAATGACACACAAGAGATAACCGTCTTTGTGCCCGGTGAGACAATCTGCTTATGTTCAAATTGAGCTCTAGTCTGTATAACTCACTCACTCACTGTCTCTCTCTAACTAACTCACTCACTCGGTCTCTCTCTCTCTCTCTCTCTCTCGGGCTCTCTCACTCACGCACGCACTCACGCTGCGCGCTCGCTCTCGCGAGCGCACGCACGCACGCACGCACGCACGCACGCACGCACGCATCACGCGCACGCTCTCACTCACTCACTCACTCACTCACTCTCTCTCTCTCTCTCTCTCTCTCTCTCTCTCTCTCTCTCTCTCACTCACTCACTCACTCACGTCATCTTCATTCACACTCACTCTCTCTTTCTCTCTCTCACTCACTCCTCAGATCCTGAGGTTTGGTTCCTCGACAACGATTATGTGATGGTGACAAAGACTCGTAAGGAGGGAACGATCCCGTGCCTGGTCACAGATCCACGGATAAACGTCACCCTGTTGGAGAAAGACAGCGAGATACCGGTGGAGGGCTCGTACAACCCCAGCGTGGGCTACACCGCCACCCTGGAGGACAGAACCTATAAATGTAGAGGAGAGCTGAACGGCCAGGAGAAAGACTCCATCAGTTTCTACGTCTTCACTGTCATGAGTGTGTTTACAATCTTTCCTGCTAAAATATCAACAACAACAATCTCTTTACATCTGAACTCTGTTCTTCAGCATTAAAGTGTATTCGACATTGTTCTCTCTTTCGCACACATGTTTTCAGCTCCTGAGGCTCTGGAACCCTTCATCAACGCCTCCAGAACTGTGCTGAAACAGGGCGAGACGCTGAACGTCAACTGTACCGTTCACGACGTGGAGCTCGTCTTCTTCTCCTGGGATTTTCCCAACAAAGATGTGAGTGGGATGAAAACACGTCTCTTTGTTTCCAGTATTTCCCGTGAGAGGTTCAGAATGTTAAATCATCTCAAGATGCACAGCCACACCTCGCTTCATCTTCATGTTTTTAAAGCAAAAGTGAAGCAGTAAAAATGATCAACAAATGTACATTAAATCCAATTCATCTGCTGAAAAAGGGTCCATTGGTGAATGAAACGTTGGATCAATGTTGCTCTTCAAGTGATGATGATGCATTGATTGCAACGGAAGAGTGTTCAGTTCTTCTAGTTCATCTTGTTTAAACCACTGTAAGCTCTTTTTTCCAGCAGCAGGTTTATGATATTTCACTGATACTCACATCTCTGACCCTCAGGCCGGGAATATTGAACCCTTGACAGATGTTCTGTCCTCAATGAGCATGCGCTCTTGTCTCAACATCACTAATGTCACCCTGACCAGCTCTGGAGAGTATGTGTGTCATGCACAAGAGGGCGTACAGAACCTGAGAGCTTCAGCAAACATCACCATCACTGTTCTGGGTAAGAACTGCACATCAGAAATCAGCTATACAAATGTTTGAAAATGCTCAAATGTGTGAAAGTCAACACTGAGCTGATGATGTGTGTTAAATGTGTGTGACCCATCATGAAAACATTAACAGCTTCAAATATGAATCTTACATCAATAGACGCTTTCATGATGCGATGGATGCAAAGTGTGTGGCTACTTTTGTACTGAAGTTCGTCGTCCGGCAGTTCCTCATGTGAACGCTCAGAGCAAACAGAGTCATATCTGATGAACAGCTGTCCTTCAATGATCACATTACAAGGACAACACGGTCATGCCGATATGCCTTATTCAACATTAGAAAGGTCAGACCCTATCTCACTGAGCATGCGGCACAACTCCTTGTCCAGGCCCTGGTCATCTGAAGATTGGACTACTGCAATGCTGTCCTTGCTGGTCTTCCGGTAAAGGCTATCAAACCACTTCAGCTGGTTCAGAACGCAGCAGCACGCCTCGTCTTCCAACAGCCCAAAATGGCTCACGTGACTCCCCTGTTCATCTCTCTCCACTGGCTACCGGTTGAAGCCTGTATCAGATTCAAGTCACTAACGCTTGCCTACAGGACTATCACTGGATCTGCACCGGCTTACTTTCACACCCTCCTGCACTCCTGCACCCCATCAAGATCCCTGCGTTCAGCAAACCAGCAGCGTCTTGTTTTGCCTTCCCATAAAGGCAGTAAATCGCTCTCCCGCTCATTCTCATTCACAACTCCTTCCTGTGGAATATTCTTCCTAACTCAGTCCTGTCAGCCACATCTCTCACAACATTCAAAACATAAAGACAAATGAAAAAAAAAACACACTAACCCTTTCTCTCAACAGGTAGTGGTCTAGATTTTGTTGAAACCAGTAACTTTGTATTGGCACATACTGTGTTATTGCTTCTGTTTGACATATCGCTTATTGCTCCTAAACTCTTTGTAAGTCGCATTGGATAAAAGCATCTGCTAAATGACTAAATGTATGACTTAAATGCAACAGCGCAGGTGATCAATATATGTCTAAACCTCTCCAAATACCTCAGCAACCATGTGACAGGTGCCTCGAGACCACACAGGACATGTGGTTTGCGTGGGCAGAAAATGTAGGAATCTAGCTGCCATTGTAAATGTTAGTTGCATCGATAGATGTATGATGACTTACATGTTCTGTGTGCACACACCACACGTTTGAAATGTGTGTGACAGTCGTCTCTCTGTCTGTAGAGAAAGGGTTTGTGGATCTGAGATCTCATCTGGACAGAAACATGTCAGCGCAGCTCGATGAGAACATCGAGCTGAAAGTAGAGATAGATGCATACCCCAAACCCACCGTCCACTGGACTAAAGACGGAGGCGTTATTCACGGGGAGAACACGCGACAGACACACGAGACCAGGTAACCATCACTCCGCTTTACAAATCCACTCCACAGGATTTTGTTCAAGAAGTTTCCTGGTGATCTGTGGCAGGTTCGTCAGCACATTGACCCTGGTGAGGATCCGACTGGAGCAGATGGGTCTCTACACTGTCAGTGTCCAGAATGAAGACGGCTTTAGAAACATGACCTTTGACCTCGAGGTGAAAGGTGAGACATCCTTTTTCCCACCACACATCATTTCCTGAGACAAACCAGCTGGCGCAATCATGGAGTTTCACTTAATTTCCCTGTTTTATATTCAGTATTTCTTGTGTTTGATTCAGCCTCTCACCACCTCAGCTCAAAGTAACTCAACTCATTTAATTATCTCACGTTTCCAACAGCAAGTCAAATAAAACCATGAGATGTCTCTTTGATATTGTGTGTTTGTATGAATGACGCCTGCTGATGCCGTCTCTTCAGTTCCTCCTCAGATAACCCAACTCTCTGATCATCCGCTGTCGGGGAGGAGACTTGCTGTCATTTGTGTAGCGGAGGCCGTGCCATCTCCCAGCATTCAGTGGTTCAGCTGTGACAGTATGCACAAGTAATGCCATCCGTCCTCGTTCACACAAACACCTCCATCAGCATCACAAATCCAAGCACATGATATTTGGAACATCTCAGTTCCGTGTCTCACATTCATATTCATTTTTCAGATCACGTATCATACATTATTCAGTGGATTAAATCACAAGACTCTTAGCCAACACCCTAAAGTGTGTGTAATGATTCTCATTCATATTTCATAAGGCTTGTTTTAGAGATGAGTAAATGATGAGATTACACAGTTCTCTTCAGGAGCATCGTAAACACACGTCAGCGTGAGGAAGAGAACACGGCGGATGAGATTCTGAGTTCCTATGTAACACTTCAGTATGAATAATGTAAAGCAGCTGTACGCACACACCTCACAGCTCAGTTCCTGTACGACTGAAGGGTGGGCCAGCAGATGTTATTGCTGATGTATATGGTTTGCTCAGTGTTGAGTGCCACTCATGAGATGAATGAACTGTTTCACATACTCACAAACATGATAAACATTCATCTGCTATTTCACTGTCACATGACCTCATCATGATGTATGAGTTATGTTTCATTCAGTGAGCGGCATCTTATCATCTCAATAATGAGAGTAGCTGCTGTCAAATAAGGCGACTTGAGGAATATTTCATATTTTTTATATTTTAGGTCAAGTCCAAAATACTTTGTGTTTTCTACACCGTGTGCTCTGTTAAACACTGAAGAATTTGAATATATTAAGTCATTAATGCATTACATGCATACAGAACATTTCAATGCTATGCAGACTGCACTACACTGTAAAGAACACTAAGAGTAGTATGCTAGTTTGCTGTACTGAACACAGTCATCATCTCATCTCATCTGAAGATGCAGTAACAGAAGTGCAGTATGGAGCCCTCTAGAGGAGGATCCAGAGAGCATCACCATCCAGACGAACATCACCTACAACAGCACACGCAAGATCCATCAGACTCACAGTCAGGTGACTTTCCTCCGGCCGCAGCTGCTCACCATCCGCTGTGAAGCCAGAAACGAGAGAGGAGCTCGAGCCAGAGACATCAGACTGGTGAACAGCAGTGAGTACCACCTGTGTGTGCGTGCGTGTTTGTGTGTGTGTGAAATAAAATACAGCAGACACGGAGATCACACACAGATACACACACATAATCGGATAGATGGTTTCTGTGCTACTACAAAGAATGAGTAAACTTTTGAATCTGAATGAATATTTATGCCTACATCTATGACTTTCCTCATTGAGTTCCCCTGTAGTGGAATGAACTACCAGCCTCCACCCCAACTGCATCATCCTTCACAACGTTCAGAAAACTACCCAAAACACACCTGGGGCCAGTCGCATAAACACAGCCGCTAAGCTAAGACTGTGCCTTCACAACTGGCCACTGACTAGCAATTAGTAAGGACTAATAACTCATACTTTTTAGATTTGAATTAGACCAATCTACCTTTTTATGTGACTGACTTAGAGATGTTATGACCAGTCTTGAAGACAAAAATTGGATGACTAACTCGTAAGACTAGTCAAAGCAGTTTATGCAACCGGCCCCTGTTCCGCATTTATTTGACTGACCAATAACTGTCTATGTTTTCTGTCTAATTTAGAAAGGAATTCTCTCATCTCGTTCATTCTCTCCTTTGCTTACTCCAGCTTTAATCCTCTAGTAACACGGTCTTGTAAACTAACGGTATTGTTTAGCGAGTTGACAAAATGTTATATGCTACTTGGAAGTCACTTTGGATAAAAGCGTCTGGCAGATGAATAAATGTAAAATGGATCATAACGTAAGATGTATGTGTGTTGTGCGTCTGTCCAGCGTTGTTCTCACAGGTTGCTGTTCTCGCTGCCGTTCTGGCACTGGTGGTCATCGCCATCATCTCCATCATCATCCTCATCGCTGTGTGGAGGAAGGTTAGTGGCATCACATCCTGTTTAAGACCTGAGGCCCTCCTCAGCAAGATTTGACAAACCGTATGTGATTTAGCATGAATAATCTGAAACATTATTTCTCTTTTGCAGAAACCGCGCTATGAAATCAGGTGGAAGGTCATTGAATCGGTCAGTTTGGATGGACACGAGTACATTTATGTTGACCCCATTCACCTGCCGTATGACCTGACGTGGGAGATGCCACGAGACAGTCTGTTGCTGGGTGAGAACTCCTATATCAGTCTGTCTGTGTCAGTCTAGCAACCACTCAGAACACCTTAGTGACGGTCTAGCGCCTATTTTCACGCCAGAGCCAACAGTTCTGTTGTATTTTATGTATTAATAAGGCGTAATCTGTTGGTGTGATGTTTCTTCAGGTCGTACGTTGGGTTCTGGAGCGTTTGGACGTGTCGTAGAGGCGACGGCGTATGGTCTCGGCTGTTCTCAATCCTCCACTAAAGTGGCAGTAAAGATGCTGAAATGTACATGAGAAATTCTCCACAGCATTGGAAACGCACAACTTAACACAAACCTGTATTAACTCATGATCTCTTGTGACCGTAGCGACCGCTCGGAAGAGTGAGACGCAAGCTCTGATGTCTGAACTGAAGATCATGAGTCATCTTGGTCCTCATCTGAACATCGTGAACCTGCTGGGCGCCTGCACCAAACAAGGTCAACAGTCACAGATCGTGTTTTTTTCTCCCACACTTTTCTGTCAGTGATTGTTTCTTAAAGATTCCTGCAAAAGTCATGGAGACGATGCAGCGTGTCAAAGATCTCTGTATTCCCCTCAGGTCCGCTGTACCTGGTAACAGAATACTGTCGCTATGGTGATCTGGTGGATTACCTGCACAGGAACAAGCACAGCTTCCTCCAGTACCACACTGACAAGAACCACATCGCCAACGGCAACAGCGGCCTGCTCTGTGATGATGCTGATGCAGTGGCAGGAAAAGAGTATGAGAACCTCATCATTATACACCTGATCTCTCTCTTTTCTTCAGTTCTCATGTGATGTATTGATCTGAAACTCTGTCCAAATCACATTCATATGTCTTACACGTGTGAAATAATGATGTGAAGATCTGATTTAAATGAACAGAAGTCAAGATCAGATCATGATCAAGAGTTCTGCTGTGATGTGTAGATACGTGTCGTTTGCCAGCGATTGTGATGGAGGTTATATGGACATGAACAAAGATGAAGAACAGACCGAGTATGTTCCAATGCAAGAGCTCACGGACACTATCAAGTACGCTGACATCCAGCCGTCACCATACGAGTCCCCTTACCAGCAGGACGTCTACCAGGAGCAAGGTACTGTACATCTGTCAATCACTGACACTGGAACAAACCTGTGTTACTTTCATAAGAAAGTGGGATGTAAAAGAACACAGTGAGATTTCTGAAATGACCTCATTTCCTGTAGGTCATTTGTGATGTAATGCTCGGTAGCAAAGCACCTTTATCAGATTCAGACCTGTTCTGAACATTATCACTTGACCTGTGAAAACGAACAAATGATTGAACTAAATGTTCTGCCGGCAAGGCCACACCTCACTTTCCGTCCGTGTAAATGTGCATAAATCATCAAACTGTCCTGTTTGTATGATAATATTGTGGTGACAAGGTGCTGTGTTAACAAATGAGGAACTCAGGAACTTTGTACAGATAGTCCAAGTGATGGAAGAGAGGAAACTGTGTGTGTGTGTTCTGGTAAACCCTACAGTGTGTGTGACAATCAAGTGCCCACGAAGACAATGATAACAGTAATGTTACATGTACATTGAGTCATTTAGCAGACACGTTTAGAGATAACAGCATATCATTTAAACTAAATGAGGTTTTTATGAAATTAAAAAAATGCTGAAAGGTTTGATTGATGGTTTGGTTTCAAGGTTACACGATACCATATACAATTTGGACAGTATAAAAACATTATAGACTTTAGATAGTCTAAACCCTGAAAACACAATAATGCCTGATAATGTCATGAAACATTCCTAAATTACGAGTCATTTGCGTGTAAAACTGACCTTCCCGAAAACTCTCCTGTGGATTCATAAATACTTCTTCGTAAATGTCAGATTTGATAGTAAAACGTGTGTATTTTAATGAATTCCAATCACTCGTAAATAACGCGTTCGTGCACGCTCATTCATAATTAGCATAATCCCCGCCCCTGAATTACAGCCTCGCAAATGACGTATCTAGGAATGCTGTGGAAACCTCCGGATTCCATTCTCAGGTTTGGCACGTTATATTGCATAAATGCATAAGAGACTCATAGGGTATATGCCTTACAATACATTTATGAATTAACATGTGTCCACCAAAACATTTGTAGCCAAGTTAAATAATGTCTGGTGCTCTTCTGAAAACGGCCAGCTGGTGGCGCTGGAGCGCTTTGGAGGCACTTCGTTGTTTCCGGAAACGCGTTGGTTGCTGTGATCTGGATTATCTACGAATGTAACATGTTTCGTGCATCTTATTTAAAAAAATATTCCTGAATATAAAAGTGCAATAACCGGCAATATTAACTTCTCCATTGTTGTGTATGATGGTTGGACAATGTAGTGTTTGTCCCGCCCCTCCTCTACTGTGATTGGACGGCTGTGTAAAAAGGGGCTATGTCGTTTGTTTTCAAATTAAAGAGCAAAATACTAACGGAAGACATGGCAAAAGAACTTGTGAAATATCATTAATATACATCAAAACAGCGCATCAGTGCATCAAAACACAGTGTCATCAGAATACTGGACGTTTCAATATTTCACGCACCATTTACACACGTGTGTGTGTGTACAACTAATGCCATAAAAAAAGAATGCTTTCACTTCCTGATCTGACAGGATGTCTAAAGAAAAACTTAAGGTTACTGAATTACCACTGACATGTGTCATGCAGTATTCATAGAAATCATTTATTTAAATAATGGGTTTAAATGTGTGTGTGGTGTGGTAGAGGTGTGTGTGTTTCCCCACAAAGACATTAATTGCAGTCATTTTTGGTCAAACCAAATGATGTTTACTTGAAAATGTAAACATGTAGAAAGGCTTTTATTTTGTCAGTTCGGTTTATACAGTGTGCAGAATATACATTTTTACAGTATAAAAGTCCCCATAAAACATGAAGACACTGTGTGTGTGTCACAGGTCACAGAGTGGACCGCTCTCTGATCATCAGTGATTCTCCGGTTCTGAGCTACATTGATCTGGTGGGTTTCAGTTATCAGGTGGCTAAAGGCATGGAGTTTCTCGCATCAAAGAACGTAAGTATCTGTTGTCATATCTTTAGTTTAATCCATTTAAAATATGTTTCTATGGACATACTATTATTTTTCTGTCAGTTTCACCGACTATCTAATGATGTTTTCTAATATGTGTATGTTTTGTGTGATGGTCAGTGTGTTCATCGAGATCTGGCAGCCAGAAACGTTTTGATCTGTGAAGGCAAACTAGTTAAGATCTGTGACTTTGGGCTGGCCAGAGACATCATGCACGACAACAACTACATCTCCAAAGGCAACGTACGTGATCTGAGTTTATAATCAGCGCGAAGTCAGAAGAACTGCTGGCTGGTGACCTTCACTGAGGTTCAATGTGTGTTTTTTCTCAGACGTTTCTCCCTCTGAAGTGGATGGCACCAGAGAGCATCTTTCATAACTTGTACACCACGCTGAGTGACGTCTGGTCTTATGGCATCTTACTGTGGGAGATTTTCACTCTCGGTGAGTCTCTCAATCTCTCACATCCTCATTGACCTTTTCTTTATAAGCACATCATTCACAACATAAGGAAATGTTAGGTCTGTTATATAGAAAAAAGATCTAATTTTTTAAAATGATAATAAAAAATAAAAAAAATGAGTGACAATGAAGCACATTTGTCCATCACCATCACTCTCTCAACCAAGTGATTATTTTCTAAATACTATTTTATTATTTATTCATATTTTCAGGGACAATACGTTTGGTATGTTTTGTATTTGTATTGTTTTAGTTGAATGAGTATGACTAGTATTGTATGTGATATATTTGTAGAAACTGTGAATATATTGTATAGAGTAATTGAAACCGTGCTGCTGTATGTGGTGTTTTATTACATCAGTAATCAGACTAGTTGTTATGTTTGCATTGTGATCTGATACGCTTTGGGGGGGGTTGATATTGGCCTTTTGAAAGTTGCTGTTTGTAAAGATGAAGATGTTTCTGAGATGAAATGAGTTTAATTGTGTGATGTTGCAGGAGGAACTCCGTATCCAGACCTGCCGATGAATGAATTATTTTACAGCGCTCTGAAGAGAGGTTACCGCATGACCAAACCCACATACGCCTCAGACGACATGTAAGGCCTCACACCACACACAAACAAACAAACTCCTCGTGAATGCACATGCTCAGATTCATGTGTCTTTACACACAGCAGCAATGAAACATCAAGACCGCTTTGACTTAAATTAAGAAGGATTTCAGACGATAATGATGATGATAATGAGCTCATGTTGTTCCTCTGCAGCTATGAGATCATGAAGAAATGTTGGGATGAGAAGTTTGAGAAACGTCCAGAGTTCTCCTTTCTAGTGCACTCAATGGGGAACCTTCTGTCGGACGGATATAAAAAGGTTTCCGTTGTTTTCATTTCCCTGGTTACCTCACGGATCACACAGAATCCTCATATTCATATTCCTGTCATGTTTTCATGTTTCACTGAAGACATTTCTCTTCAGCACTTTCTCAAAGCATTGACTGTCTGTGTGGGTCTGTCTTTTTCTCAGAAATATTCTCAAGTCAGCGACAGTTTTCTGAAGAGCGATCACCCTGCTGTGGTTCGTGTGAAGCCGCGGGTTTCCTCATCGTTGTCAGGCACCGTCTCTCCCTCTGGGTTTCCTCCAGGACTTCTGCCCGACCCAACTCCTCGTCCACAGAGTGACCCGCATAACGAATACATCATTCCCATCCCCGACCCAAAGCCAGAGAACGACACTGAGGATGTGATGGTGCCGGTGGAAAGCCCCCTGAGGTATCACTGACATCCCTAAAACAAAAATAAAACTGAGCATTAAAAACCACAGAGGATGAAGTAAAGATGAGACACCAGCAGACGGATCACTTCCTTATTTTTGTTCAAGATTAAAAAAAAACACGAATAATCTGTACAAACAAGAGCTGTTTCTTGTTTAAGATTTTTAGTGAAGATTTAGGTTATTGTAAAGGGAATAAATAATAAGCCGTTTGAAATGATTTGGCTAAAATAACCTACATAACTCATGACTCTTGAGAATGTTTTCAGTGTTGCTGGCGACCTCTGGAGGTCTAAAGCTCTAAATATTGTTTGAGTGACATCCGTTTAGAGGCTAAAGGTCTCTTTTCTCCACAGCTCAATGAGCTCCGATGAGGAGACGGTCTCCATGGAAACCCCCAGTACTGAACCTGAGCAGGAACATCATTCAGGAACCCCAGATGTGGAAGAGAGTTTTCTGTGACATTCTCGTTTTCATATCATTTTTAGTTTTGGACAAATTTTGTAGATCAGTGACCTTGGCACAAAAAATGTACAGCAGACTGTCAGAGAATGACATGTTTCTGTTTGAGAGATTTTACTCATCTTTTTCCATTCTTGTTGTTTTAAAACCTGGTAAAACTCAGTATTATAAACTGTAGAAGAGCTACAATCACTTCATCTTTAGCTATGTATAAATATATATATATTGCTGTTCATTGACTTTTACAAACTTTCCTTTTCAAAGTGTAGATCTGCAGTTTTAATGTTTGTGTTAACATGCATTCACTGGTGCACATTACTATAGATATATTCATGCAGCAGTCTTCAGATTTTAGTTTTTTTAAGATCCTTGTAGCAAAACTGCACTTTCAGCATTTCTGGGTAATTGAAGCAAATAGATGAAACAAGTTGAAGTAAATATATGTGTTTTTCTGTAGTTTGATTTCCTGGTGAGGGAACAGTTATAGAACACAAATGAGTTTATAAATGATGATAAACTCACGGTACATCACAAGTCATTGTTTGCAAACACTTACAGTATGAAGACATCTCTAAGTTTTCTTTAAGGGATTCAAAAGTATTTCTGACTTTAACACTATGCATTTTATGTACACACTAGACTTTATTAAATCGCACAATTCAATACACATTTACTAGTAAAGTTTCACACTCAATGGTACCAAAGCTTCATGTATGTTTACAAATATATTTTTGTATAGATATTTTGTACATTGTTGTTTTACACATTCTATATAATAAAAGTGTAAAAAATACTTCAGTCGTCGGTTCTTTTAGCCTGTAGAATTCCCCCAAAGAAGATTTGAGGGACTTCATTTGTCCCTCGATTTGTTTCTTTCAAGAATGAATTTCAGCTAAGATGAACAGAAATAATTTCATTGTTCATGCAGTAAGAAACAAAAGGTTCTATAAGTTAGGTGTATAGTATTGAGTTTGATTTGGAATAAGATGAGAAATGATTGAGTTCAGACTGAGATGAACACTTGAACGCTGATGTGAGGCCTTAGCCACTTTTTCTCAAATACGATGTCAGAAACGCTGGGATTTGTGTTCTCATTAATCTTCATGTCATCTCATTGTGCGTTTATGGGCTGTTTTAGAAAGGAAAAGAAACAACAGCTTTGTTTTGTTCTTCCACTTTGATACACCAGGATTTTAGGTCACCCATCACAACACACCAATCTCTACACTCAAATCAATTCTCATGTGTTTCATGAGTCAGTTTTCACACATTAACAGAAGCTGAAGTCTGAGATCATGTGGCCGTCAGAACACTGAAGCGTCTTGTTAAACTTGTCATGGATTGACTCCCAGAATTCCCAGAGTTCTCAGTACTCAGGGTTCACATTGGTTTCACTTGAATACCGTGATGTTAGTGACTGAATGGAACTGTTTTCCTGCCGCTGATTTTCAGATTGGAAGTAACAGACAAACTGAAGGATCGACTGATGTTCAGATTCCACAGGTAACAGATCTGGTCTTTGAGTTAAAAAGCTCTTTTTCTGGTTTGATGGAAGTTTGAGTGTTGTTGTATTGGTGTATGATTCTAGAATCTATTTAAATAATTCTGCTTGTCAGCTGATTTTCCAGTCATGTCATATCCTGTCAAATAGAAATGAGAAGTTGAAATCGTTCCTTATTATTTCCTCAGAGCAGAAGACTTTTGAAGACTGACTTTTCTCTGGTCCGATGCGAGATGTTTGCGCTGTTTTTCATCTTGGGTCTGCTGGTCACTCAAGCTCAGGGTAAGAATCTCATCACTTTGCATAAAACTTCTCATTTCTCATATTGTCCTGCAAGTGTGAAATAGTAACACAACATTAAACATGTTTGATAGACATCAGAGAGATTACACGGAGAACAAATTGATGCTCACAGTTTCTCCGATATTTCTCCCAATTAAAGCTCAAAAGAGATGAATGAGAACAGATCTCAATAGGTTTAGGTGCATCTGTGAAACAGACAAACTGTGTCGTAGTGAAGCCGCTGTCTCATGATTCTTTGGATTGGATTCTTCCAAGATGATCTCCAAGTGTTGTCATGGAAGACACGCAGTGTGTTTGTGTGATCTGCGATCAAGATCAGAACATGACTAAGACCCAATATCATCTCCAGTAGTTTTCTTTTGAAAGGTCTCAGTTTGACTTGTTTTCTAATGTTGTCAGTGCTGAATCATCACAGTGACTGAAGCATGTTTATGTGTTCATTTAGACAGATATTTCTGTCTCTCTTGACTGTCTGCCCATGTTATGTTGTGTGTGTGTGCGTGTTGTTACACAAACTGAAGATTCCAGTTTGTGTGTCACATTTGGAAGCAGAAGTGAGAGAAGGATCGAGATGTTTCTTTCTGCTGATTGTGCAGTATAGATCTGTGACCAACACAACAATTATTTTTGGCAAATGTTCTGCAAATAATTTTCCTCAGTGTTATCGCGTTAAAGACCTCAAAAATCATTTGATAAAGAATGATTGAAACATTGAATGCTTTGCACCCGATGAGACTTTGCCTTCTGCCATTTGATTGACAGGTTGGTCTCAACCAAAGATCATGGTGAACGGTGATGTTCTGACCGGTTCTGACGTGATTCTGGACTCTGGTTCTCCTCTTCGTCTGAGCTGTGAGGGCAATGGCCCAGTAACATTGATTCCACGACTGGCTAAGCACAAACGCTTAATCTCTAAGAGAAACAAAAATGTCCGCAGTTTCCATGTGGAAGCAGCCACGGCAGAATTTACTGGCACTTACTCGTGTGTCGATGATGAGTCGAATGTGTCTTCTTCTCTGCACGTGTTTGTCAGAGGTAGGTAAAGAGAACCTTGTATTTGAACTTTGTGGGTAAACGTGCATCTAAACAACTAAATGTAATTTGTCAACTTCTTCTGATGTTTCAAGTGAAATGAGCTCACAGTGATCCGTCAGTATCTTACAGATCCACAGGTTCTGTTTGTGACGCCGAGCACGTCTCTCCGCTACGTGCGCAAAGAAGGTGAAGATCTGCTGTTACCGTGTTTACTGACCGACCCCAACGCCACAGACTTCACGTTCCGCATGGATAACAACTCTGCTGTTCCACCTGGAATGAACGTGACCTTTGACCCCAGGAAGGGCGTTCTGATTCGGAACGTTCACCCCGGATACAACGCAGACTACGTGTGCAGCGGCAGAATGAGAGGAGTTGAGAAAGTGTCAAAGACTTTCTCAATAAACGTCATACAACGTGAGTTTCAATAAATGTTGAAATGATGAACCATTCGGAACCAACGACGGAGAGATTCAGTGTGTTAATACATTTCCAGGGTTACGTTTCCCCCCGTACGTTCACCTCAAGAGAAACAAGTACGTCAAACTGGTGGGAGAGGAACTTCAAATCAGCTGCACCACATACAATCCAAACTTTTACTACAACGTCACCTGGACGCACTCCTCTGTAAAGGTTCGACCTGCTGCTGACTCTCTCTTTCATGACTTCATTAGTGTTATTTTATTCTGTAAAACTGTGGCTGTCTATAATGTATGCTTTATCATTTGAACGTAAAAAAATAATGACATTTTTGGATGCAAAGTGAGTTTGATTTCAGGGTGTCTTTGTGAGATTTCTTCTTCAATAGTCTCTATTCTGAAACTTCAATAAAAATACCAGCGTATCTTATGATGAAATCCTCTTCTCTGTTCATGCGTCTCTGTTTATCGTCAGCTGCCCCGAGCTGAGGAGAAATCCACCATGGCAGGAGATGGACTGGCCATCGAGAGCGTCCTCATCATTCCAGCTGTCAGACTGTCTGATTCAGGTAACATCACCTGTACGGGACAGAATGAAGCCGGAGCCAACAGCTCCACCACTCATCTGGTCGTCGTGGGTAAGAGACACTTCAAGAGTGTATACCAGCGGTGTGACGTCTGATCGCTGATGTGTGATGTGTTGTGTGACAGATGAGCCTTACCTTCGAATGTCAGCCAAACTCTCGTCTAAACTCCCTCGTCACCATCTGTCCATCGAGGTCAACGAAGGAGACAATGTAGATCTCGGCGTTCTGATCGAAGCGTATCCACCTCTCACCTCTCACTGGTGGAAGACCCCAACATCCCATAATGCATCACTCCTAGAGCAAAGGTTTTACAACTATAACGACAGGTACGAAAAAAGGCCAGGATGAAAGAATGAGATCATGAATAATCGTCATAAGAATAATCCCAGCTGATTCTGTAGGTACGAGGCTCTGCTGTTCCTCAAGAGACTCAACTTTCAGGAGTCGGGACGCTACACGCTGTATGTGCAGAACACCAGGAGAAACGACTCTGTTACATTTGACATCAAAATGTACAGTAAGTGCAGTTCAGTCATCTGTTCTTTATTCTTTACAACTGAAAACACTAACAGTCAGATCTATGACTTTAAGATGTGAAATACATATTTTTGAACTCTGAACAGAGAAGCCGGTTGCCACGGTAAGATGGGAGAACGTCACAACCCTGTCGTGTAGGTCTTTTGGATATCCGGCTCCCAGAATCTTCTGGTACCAGTGCACCGGAGTCACCGTCTCGTACGTGTTCACGTTTATCTCTGGCAAACTTCATTTCAACTTGTAGGCCCGGTTTCACAGACAAGGCTTAAGACTATTCCCAGACTAATGAATGTGTGACCCGTCTAACCTGAATATAACTTAAAATATATCAGTGTTTTGCCTCAAGATGCACATCAGTAATGTATTCTTCTAAGGCATTCTTATTAAAGCGCGTCTGTGAAACTGGGCCGTAATGTCACGTCATGTGTTGGGCAGATGCACAGAGAACTCAACGGGACTCGAGCCCATCGAGACTCAGACGGTGGAGTTTCAGAAGGAACAGTCTGGGACTGTGGGTGTGGAAAGCGTTCTAACCGTGGGACCGTCCAATCAGAGAATGACGGTGGTGTGTGTGGCCTTTAATCTGGTCGGCCAAGACAGCGACATTTTTGCCATGGACGTTTCTGGTAAACTCAACAGGATTTGAAAGTCTTTATGGATGACTGAAGTTCTTTTGGACTGTTGCTGAAGTTGTGTGTGATGTTCTGCAGATAAACTCTTCACCAGCACTTTATCTGGAGGCGCCGCCGCCATGACGGTTCTACTTCTGCTTCTCTGCTTCTTGCTCTATAAATATAAACAGGTGTCACATTCAAATGAATGCTCTTGACTGTTTTATTCCATGAATGTGAATGATGTCGTGCAGAAACGGTGTCTTGAAAATGACTAAAGTCTGTGCTTAGAAACCCAGATATGAGATCCGCTGGAAGATCATCGAAGCCACCAACGGAAATAACTACACCTTCATAGACCCGACACAGCTGCCGTACAACGGGAAGTGGGAGTTTCCACGGGACAAACTGAAGCTAGGTTAGTGCTGACGTGTCACTCATGAGCTGTGTGTGTGTGTGTGTGTGTGAGGATGCGCTGATGGGTTTGTTGATGTGTGTGTGTGTGTGTGGATGCACTGATGGTTTTGTTGATGTGTGTGTGTGTGTGTGGATGCGCTGATGGCTTTGTTGATGTGTGTGAGTGTGTGTGTGTGTGTGTGGATGCGCCGCTGATGTGATGTGTGTGTGTGGTGTGGATGCACTGATGGTTTGTTGTGTGTGTGTGTGTGTGATGATGGCGTGAGTGTGTGTGTGGTGTGTGTGTGGATGCGCTGATGGTTTTGTTGATGTGTGTGTGTGTGTGTGTGGATGCGCTGATGGTTTTGTTGATGTGTGTGTGTGTGTGTGTGTGGATGCGCGTGTTTGTGTGGTGTGTGTGAGTGTGTGGTGTGGGGATGCGCTGATGCTTTGTTGATGTGTGTGTGTGTGGTGGATGCGCGTGTGTGTGTGTGGATGCACTGATGGTTTTGTTGATGTGTGTGTGTGTGGTGTGGATGCGCTGATGGTTTTGTTGATGTGTGTGTGGTGTGTGTGTGTGTGGATGCGCTGATGGTTTTGTTGATGTGTGTGTGTGTGTGTGGATGCGCTGATGGCTTTGTTGATGTGTGTGAGTGTGTGTGAGTGTGTGTGTGTGGATGCTCTGATGGCTTTGTTGATGTGTGTGAGTGTGTGTGTGGATGCGCTGATGGTTTTGTTGATGTGTGTGTGTGTGTGTGTGGATGCACTGATGGTTTTGTTGATGTGTGTGTGTGTGTGGACGATGTGTGTGTGTGTGCGCTGATGTGTGTGTGTGTGGATGCTGATGGTTGTTGGAGTGAGTGTGTGTGTGGATGCACTGATGGTTTTGTTGATGTGTGTGTGTGTGTGCGTGGATGCGCTGATGGTTTTGTTGATGTGTGTGTGTGTGTGGATGCACTGATGGTTTTGTTGATGTGTGTTTGTGTGGATGCGCTGATGGTTTTGTTGATGTGTGTGTGGATGCGCTGATGGTTTTGTTGATGTGTGTGTGGATGCGCATGTGTGTGTGTGTGTGGTGTGGAGTGGTGTGTGTGTGTGTGTGTGGATGCACTGATGGTTTTGTTGATGTGTGTGTGTGTGGATGCGCTGATGGTTTTGTTGATGTGTGTGCAGGTAAGACTCTGGGCGCAGGAGCCTTTGGGAAGGTGGTGGAGGCCACGGCGTACGGTCTGGGGAAAGACGACATCGTCACTCGTGTGGCTGTGAAAATGCTTAAAGGTCAGAAAAAGCATAAAAAAGCAAACATCACAGAAATGTCATGCTGTATGAGTCAGCGGAGTGATGTCATGTACCCTGGTCAAAGCATCATCTGCTGGCGTCTGAAGCTCTGTTGTGTTACTGTAAAGACATTCACAGTTGTGTGTTTTCTTGTGTGTGTTTGGAGCAGCCAGCGCTCATACAGATGAGCGAGAAGCTCTGATGTCAGAACTGAAGATTCTCAGTCATCTCGGACAGCACAAGAACATTGTGAATCTACTGGGCGCCTGCACTCACGGTGGTGAGATTCCTTCATTCACATGGACCCGATTGATGTTTGTACACACAGTCTGTGTGCGTCTTTATTCTGAACTTACCGCTCCAGGCTCATTGTCAGCCGTGTGACGACGGCATTATGGATTTATTGGTTTAGTTGATGTGATGGAACTGTACACCTCGGTTACATGACGAAGCCCTGAGTCGACACATACAGTAGATCTGCATTTTCTCTTTGTTCCAGGTCCAGTATTGGTGATCACTGAGTACTGTTGCCATGGTGACCTTTTGAACTTCCTGCGTCACAAAGCTGAAAACTTCCTGAACTTTGTTATGTCAATTCACAACATTCCGGAGCAGACGACGGATTATAAGAATGTGACGGCTGAACGGACGTTTCTTAGAAGGTTAATTTCATCAAAATCATCTTAAGAGCCAAACGTTACAGTGCTGACAACACACGCAAACACTGTTCAAAACATGTTCTATGATGAAAGAATGAATGTTCCATTTCATTGTGACAGTGACAGTGGGATTTCCAGCACCTGCTCTGGTCATTATCTGGACATGAGACCCACAACATCAGCACTTACAAACTCCCTTCAGGGTGAGTCAAAAAACCACCCGTTCAACAATCTTTCCTTGAAGTAAATGATGAAGTCGGTTTTGGGTTAGGTTAGGAAAAATCCTTCAGCTAGTTGCTCTTGTGATTCAGAATCGTCTTTTGAGAATCAGGACGAAGATTCATGGCCGCTGGACATGGACGACCTCCTCAAATTCTCCCATCAGGTGTCAGAAGGACTTCACTTCCTCGCAGCTAAAAATGTGAGTTCCTATAGGACAATGAAAGCATGACGTCATCCAGATGATATTCTCTTGTGATTCTCAAGAGATATTTGAATGTTCTGATCCTGCTGGATCTTCTCTTCAGTGCATTCACAGAGACGTGGCGGCGAGGAACGTTCTGTTAACTGACCGGCGAGTGGCCAAGATCTGTGATTTCGGGCTTGCGCGAGACATCATGAACGACTCCAACTATGTGGTTAAAGGAAATGTAAGCGAACACACACACACACGGTTTAAAGGGTCTTTCCATAAACATAATGATTTATATACTGTACAAACAATTGTAACACTCCCTCTACACCGAAACCAAACGCAGGCGTGTATGTGTGCGTGCGTGTGTGTGTGTGTGTGTGTGTGCGTGTATGTGTGTGTGTGCGTGTGTAGGCTCGTCTTCCTGTCAAGTGGATGGCTCCGGAGAGTATTTTTGAGGGTGTTTATACGATTCAGAGTGATGTCTGGTCTTATGGTATTCTTCTGTGGGAGATCTTCTCATTGGGTGAGACTTCTGAATAACAAGGTCTTTTTAAATTCTTTCTTCTTGTATGTATTGTTTATTGGGTTGTTGTTTTTGCGTTTGTACGTTTGCGCAGGTAAGAGCCCATACCCTAACATCCCAGTTGACTCAAAGTTCTACAAAATGATAAAATGTGGCTATCAGATGTCCAGACCGGATTTTGCTTCCCCAGAGATGTGAGTGAGACATATAATTCAAGTCAAATTTTCTGCAAATAGACAAAAATAAAAATGTAAAAAGGATTATCTTAAAATGAATTGGAAACAGAGACCCTGATAACGAGAACCTCTTCAGTCATTGTCTTAAATCTCTAAGTATACTATTAGCAATACTTTCATCTGCATACAGATTCTGCTGTGGTGGTTGGTCAGATGTGTGTGGTGGTCAGATTTAACATTCTTCACATGAGTCTGATAGTGTTGGACACAGGTGGTGATTTTTTACTGTCATGTCATGTGAAACACTCGATTTATCACATATCACAGGAGCTTTCATGAGTCTATTAAACATCAGCCAGTTCAATATAAACGTTTATTTTTTCACCCGGTGTTAGTTTCACATCTGTGTTGTTACAGCATTAGTCTAATGTACAAAAGCATTTCTATATTTTTTATGATTGTCTGAAGATCCAGAATCTCTGAGTCAGACACCAGATTCTGCTTTTATCGACTTTAGTTCTGCGTGTTAAACACATGATCTGACTGCCAAAGCTTGATTTTTCACAGGTTCACGAGAGCTCCACTCTCTGTCTCTCTCTCTCTCTCTCTATCTCTCTCTCTCTCTCTCTCTCTCTCTCTCTCCCTCTCCCTCTCCCTCTCAACTACTCAACACAAACAACTCTTGTGTGCAGATATACGATCATGAAGATGTGCTGGAACCTGGAACCGTCTGAAAGACCGAACTTCAACAAGATCACCCGGTTTATTGAGAGATTGTTAGGAGAGACGCCGGAGCAGAAGGTAAAAACAGTTCTCTACACGTAAGATTTGAAAAGTTTAAAAAGCTCCTCTCATCTATCCATCATTCCCCATAATCCCTCACAGCAGACGCAGTATCAGAACGTCCAGTCTGAAGGTGAGCCACAGCTGGAGTCATGTGACCCTGTTACCCATGATGAGGAGACATGTGAGACGTCATGTGACCAGGAAGAAGTAACTCAGCTGCTCACTAAAGTCAACAACTATCAGTTCTGTTGAGAATGAAATTTCAGCAGTAGTTCAGTTATTTCACTCAGTTATGTCTTAAAACTGTTTCTCTGCTGAGTTTGTGTTGTTAAAAAACAAAAGATTGTGTTTCAGGGTCCAGATGAATAAACCTTAAGCTGACCAAAATGACAAACCGGATAAGGACATTTTAATATTGTTTTATAAATGTCTCGCAATTGTCCGTGCCACCAGCAGCCAAACTGTACGTCTCAAAGCTGTTTCATATTCTCATGTTGGGTTTCTCATAAGAAAAGACTTGCTTTAGCCCCAGACGTTGAGAATCACTATATTCTTTTATGTTAACTTGAGGCTTGTTGTTTTCAACTCAGTTTGTTTCACTTCTCAGATAAGATGAAGGTTAGGATCTTTTGACAGACAGAAGTCTGACTGTAAGCTTCCTCTTCTTCGGTAAAGTGGAACTTCTCTGTTCTGGACTGAAGCTGCTTCAGCACTTTAACATCCCATCGCTGCACGTCCCACTTCCGCTTTAAACATGTTCAGCTCCACAGTGGGTTCTACTTTCACAATCTTAGATAAACTCATAGAAGCAAATGTTTTTAAGAGCAGGCGAGATGTCGATGAACCAGCAGACGAGTCTGATGACCTCTGACCTCATTCTTAGTCAATCCAGCAGAGTAAACACAGTATTCCAGCACATTTACTGCCGATTATGGCAGTTAGGAGCGATAAGAGCGCAGGTCTTTAGGACGGGTAAAACATTGACACGCTCGTGGTGCAATAATAATAATTCTGTTTTTGGGGTCAGACGGTCGTTGTCTTATTTCATCAGATGACAGAAGGTCAAAGATGAAACACTTTGTTCATTATAGAAGCATTTGAAATAGAAAGTTATTTTTCATAGTTTCCACTTTTTTGTATGCTGATGTTGAATTTGTTCAAATTACAATTGTTAAAAGTATTTCTTTGCCGTTTCACATGATGTAGCACCAGACTATTCATGTACTGCCATAACCTGAGGTATCTTAGAGTCATTTCATGTAATTGATTTTTTATTTCTTCAAGCACAGACTGCCATATGTTTGTCAGATATGATACAATATCATTGTTTACATTGATTAAACACGTTTCTGTGATGTATATTGTGATTGTGGTGTTGTGTAAGCTCATGAAGACAGAATCAATGAAGTCTCTGACTGAATCATTCCATGTCATGAATAAAAGGTTGCGTGAGAGATCTTGAAGCTTCATTATTCATGAGGAGTTACAGATATCTATACATTTATACATATTTGCTTGTTTTTCCTGAGGACTTTCCACTGAAAGCTGCTAAAAATTAGGTTCTATAAATAAGGTTAATTACAAATAGACTGAGGGTTATTTCTGTCAACCGTGTCAGCGACCAATAACATTTTCATGAGGAAAGTTGAGTACTAAAATAAAGATATGACATGCATGACCTGTGAGTCATAAAGAATCTCACACAATAAAGATTTCTGCACACATCAGGTTTTTAATGCATGATAAAGCTGGATCTTTCAACAGAACTGTGTAAATATTCAAATAAATACTGTCCATTTCTCACCAGTAGTGGTTTCACTTTGTTAAAGGCAATAAAAGTCTTATTTACATGAGATCATAAAGGAGCATTGAGGTGAAGATCCAAGAGTGAGAGAACTTCAGAAACTGTATTCACCTTCATGTTGTATAATTATCAATCATCATTCATTCAGGAAACAGAATGAGACGTGAGGCAGAACATCAGAATGAGAGGTGATGTTCATTTACACTGTACATTATTGTATGACTTCAAAAGATACAGACGACTCATTTAAACAAAACATTTGTGCCACAGATCTTCTTCTGGGTTCCTCTGAAGATGTCAAAGAACAGATGCTCTGGACTCATAGGAGTGAGTTCATCTTTTTGTTTTTGGTGAAATGTTATTTTGACTCAGGGATTGAATTTCCAACTTTGTTAGAGAAGCATTATCTCCTCTTCTACCATCCCGCCGTCTTCAGCGTCCTGTTCTTCTGAGTTGAGTTGAGCCACTCCCAGTCGGTAGAGGGCGTCTCTGATCATCACCACCTCGCCAGGCTGACAGGTGCTCAGGACCTCTGCGATCTGCTGATTCACGATGTCTCTGCTGCTCAGAAAGTCCACCAGCCTGTTGTAAAGGTAGTAATACGCTGCATTTTCAAACACGAGGGCTTTACGTCGGATGGACGCCACCGCGAGCGCGCTGTTGTATTCAGAGGCTTCGTTTTCAGATTCGTGGCACATCTCGCCCACCACGTCAACGTACGCTTCCAGTTCTTTGCACAGCGTCATGGCGTGGTGAGCGTCGGGTGAGGAGTCGGCCCGAACGATCCAGCGCGAGGTGGATTTGGTGAGGGGGTGAAGCTGTGGGTTAGATTCGATAACAGACAGATCCAGACTGTAGAGCTGATCCTGCAGTTCTGAACAGGACACAAACTGAAAGAGGACAGAAATATTGCCTAAACCAGAATAGCACAAATCATCAGTTATGATTTCAAAATGTGGGCGTGGTCAAACATTCATACATGAATCACGATTCAATCTCCTAACCCTTGTATCAAATTTTCAGCACCCTGACAGTTTAGAGAGCTCGCACCTCAGGCACAGTTACACAGGAGAAGAAAAAAAGGAATGCATCCAGTCCCGTTATATTAAACTACAAGAAAAATGTATTCAATGCATCATACTGCAGCTGACTCGTGACTAAATGAGTGCAAAATAATGTTTGCGAAAAGCTCAAGTACTGTTTAGACATGAGCGAACGGAGTAATATTGCCAAAAGCACAGCGCTTTAACACGAGTATTGATCCTAACCATTAACCCTAATTTCCACAATTAATGAATGACGGTTTTACACTTGATTCATGTCTGACAACAGAAACATAACATATTTCAATGAGAATGGCTCTATTTGGCACTCCGTTGTATTGAAATAGAGTATATGATTGACAGTTTAAAGACACAAAAGCAGCAGATGTGACGCAACGATATCACACATATGCTAATCAATGCGACAAGAATTGATTTTTGAATTGATAAGAATCAATCTGATTCGAATTGTGAGGTACCGAACGATTCCCACCCCTAGTTCATAAACCCAACCCTCAATGCCAATGTTTAAGTCACTATAAAAAGACCTTAAGTATTTGAATTCTACTCTAATTTAAAAGGCATCGTATCTAACTGATCAACTCTGTCGCCCGTAATTCAACTTTGTTGCACATGTCATACAGCCCAACCTGTGGAGCTGATGAAGGGTCAGAAAAACATCCCTGGTTCCTCCCCCACATCTGAGAGGTCAGTTCAGGGTAGACGACGTCAGCACACAGCGCCACCTTCTGAGCGCAATCTGTCACGTACACCGGCGGCCAGAAGCGTGTGGAGACCAGCAGGTCCACATGATCTCGTGCGCTTTCTCGACGAACCACGTACTTCGAGCTGCACACCACCTGGCCGGAGAAACATCGATTCATCGGACTGAACGTCATGGCTCAGAGTCAAGAACGATCAGAGTCTCATGTACCTGATGAGGACACACTCGACTGATTCTGCCCGCCGTCACGTGAGCTTCCGGTTCAGGTCCTGTCCAAAGACCGTTTTGTATTTGCGAGTGCAACAGAGAAACAGATGCCAGCAGTTGCTCCTGTCAGAAGACACCAGAACCCAGCGTTTCAGAACCACATGAACTTCATTAGAGAACACCAAATCATGTTTGTGTATGTGAGGCGGACCTTTGAATCGTCCACTGCAGCTGGACATCCACATTTCTCTAACAGGTCCCTGAGCTCCTGCTCGCTGTGCTGCTCCATCTGATCTGATCTCAGCAGTCCGTCATGGATCAGACGCACCAGAACCGCCGGATCCCCTGAAACACAGACACGCGTGTGATGTGTCGCCTGCCGCACGTCTCTGCACATACTTCAGATCAGTGACGTGCGTACCGGCGAGTGAGTCTGAACAGATCTTGTCCTTCTCTGTGTTGATGACAGTCGCGCTCCTCATGAGAGGAGGAATAAAGGGAGCGATGATGGACGCGTCGAAGCGTGTGATGGGGACGCTGCAGGGAAACGCTGCTTGCTCTAATGCCTCATTCTCCATCGTCAACCAAAACTCATCGACCTGCACCTCATCCGTCACCTGGACATCAGGCCACGTGAACTACAGAGAGAGGGTCATCTCGTGACAAAATGTGACTCCAGAAATAATAATAATAATAATAACTAACCTGCACGTTCTTGAGCAGTAGAACGTTGTTGGTGTTGCGTTGTGCAACCTCCAGTTTAGGAGCGATGCCACACACACCACAGATCATGTCGTTATAGTCTCGAACCGTCAGACACTCGAAGGCCCAGTAACCACTGCAGAAGAGTTCCTGAACACGAGACATGTGCTCAGAGCCCAACGCACCCTCTGAATGAGAGAGAGACAGAGTTTGACTCCAGTAAAGTCCACAGCCATCCAGTCTGTGACAAGTACCTGTTTGTGTGATGATACTGAGAGCAGCTTCTGCAGGATCATCTCCTCGTCTGATCTGATGTCTCATCTTAAAGAACAAATCCAGGGTCACCAGCAATTGATTGCCTACATTAAACAAACCTGACACACACACACACAAAGTTATGTCATAATACATCAGTTAGGATCATCTACTGTCATGATAGAGAATAAATGTGAGCTCTGTAGACACTATCGCCACCTTCAGGTTTGATCATACAACAGTAATGCAGTTGCCCGTGTTTCTGCCCTTATAAACGTGTGTGTGTGTGTGTGTGTGTGTTTACCTGGATGCAGGTCTGTAAAACTATGAAGCGCCAGACACTGCAGATTTGAGCAGATTTTCACCTGTAGAGTGACCAGCTGAACCGCACCGTCAGTCAATAACCAACATTCCTCCAATCCTGCAGCTGAACTACACAACACATGTACTGTCACCTCATCTCACACTTAATCCACAACATGACACACGTGTCTGTCACCCAGAAAAAAGATTTCAACATTCAGATATTTAAATAACAGCAGGAAAGAGAAAAGAAGTTTGAAGGTTCTGATGTACTGGAGACACACAGTTGGATTGTAATCTGTTAGATCAGTGTAGACGGCAGGCATTGTACAGACTCTTCAAACATCTTCTGTGTTTCACTGACAATCATACGAGGCAAATGATGACAGAATATTAATACCTTCAGAGTGAGTGAAACATAAAACCTTCTGGTTCAATTGTTCAAGTTTAGGATCACAAACATAAATTACATTAAAAAATGATATGTGCTCTTGGAACTTGGAATAGTATACCCACCCCATAATCTACTGACAAGACCAGAAACATAACTATGGCGCCTTCGCAGAAGAGCCTTTGTGATATATACTAACATTAGACATTTCCTTTATAGATACAGAGAATGTCAACAGAGTGATGATGAGCACACGAGAAAGAGTTTGTTATGAATAGATCTCATCCAGTCTTTTGGTCAGGTATAAACATGCATGAAGATGACAGAAATCACCCTAACTGGTTCACATGAGCCCTGAAGAAGGTGTGCGGTGTGAGGTTTGTTTCTCACCTGTGCTCTCCTTTAAGTAGCGGGTAATGACACAGACCGCAGCGTGTGGCCGCAGGTTCATAGAAGGTCGGCCAACCGTTCTCGCTCTCTTCACTTTCTCGTGAGGCGTTGAGTTGTTGTATCAGGTTGAAAACGTCCTGCACTTCTGTCTCACTCTCTGGGAACTGCAGACAGCATCTGAGCACGCTCACTGTCGACTGACGCTGAAGTTCCTTCTGAGCGGCGCTTAGAGACTGAGACGGATCAACCAGAACCTCAGAACCCACGTCAACCTCGTCTGACGCCTGGAGGCCACAAACACACGCACGGAGCAAATAGGTAAAACAGAAGCTGTGAATGTGTAAAGAGCTGAGCGGGTGGACGCTTGACTGGACTAACCGCAGGTCTGGTTTTCTTGACAAATTTGTTGCAGAGCTCCCATCCACAGGTTGGACAGTGTTGAGGTTTATGTCTGTTTTTATAGACGTAATCACACGCAGGGTTCTTACAATGACCCCTTCCTCTCGCCGTAGACAATCCCAGATCCTGAACCACACACACACACATCACATGACCTGGGAGACCAAAGAAACATTTCAATCAGTCATATTTCCTGACTCACAAGAGAGGATCCAGATGTTTTCTTGATGGGCAGCATGGAGAGAATCTTCACACCGTTGTCTGTAATGATGTACTGGTTACTGCTGACTGTGCTGGTGGGTTTCTGAAAGCACACATGAGAATGTGAGAGTAAAATCTCTGACACAGATGAGACTGAAGATGAGTCGCTGGTCATCTCACCGCTTCTGGGATGATGTGTCCCAGCTGTTTGAGAGTACTGGGCTTCAGACCCACCATGTGCTCACTGGATGCTTTCACTGAGAAGAACAACACAACTTATTATTCAAAATGTAAAACAGACAGAGAAGAATCACACATCATCTGAGCTCACCGGCATCTGATTTCACTTCATCAGGACCGACAGCGATCCACCGCAAGAGTGCAGACTGAACAGCCGTATCTGTGAAGAAACACCTAACATCACACACATGACACACGATGTGAAAACAGTGTGTGTGTTTCTTGAGTTTAACTCACTGGACTGAGCAGGCGCTGGAAGAATGGCTCTTATACGGCGTTTCTGTGCACCACTGCTGCCTTTTTCTTTCGGAGGGACCTGAATGGGACCGTCACTCAATGATCTGAAATCACACCAGCTGGAGAACATCTGCACGGTATTCACCAGAACAACTCTGAGAGAACATGTTCATCTGGAATCATTCAGTGTAAACACTTACAAGACAGCAGCGTCGTGTACTGTGGCATTTGTCTTCTCTCTCCTCCTGCGGCCGGCCCTGCCAGCTCCTGACCAGCTCCTGACCTGAGCTTCATCTCCAGAGGATTTCTGGGTAGTAACGGAAGAGTCCGGTCGGGCCATGGTGTCAGCGCTCGGAGTCACTTCTGCATCTTTTGCTTCTGTCACATGAGCTGAATGTGCAGTGAGAAGCTTGGAGTCGTCACTCGGGTTTGTTGATGTTGTTCTTTTTGACTGTAATTAAGAGAAGGTGAGATATGAGGTGTTTGATACATCAGATGAAAGTCTGATTCTCTGTCAGGATGCGGATGGACAGGTTTCAGGACTTACAGGTGTCACCCACTTTCCCCCGAGATGCTGACCACAGTCAGGACACTGAGGCGGTTTGTGACGGGTGACGTATGAGAACACACAGCCAGGTGTGTTGCAGCTGCCCCGTCCTCTGCGCGTGTATCTGATGGGCTACAGAGACGATATCAAAGATTGATTTAATCATTCATTCATGAAGAACTGAAAATACAGAGACGCATATGGACTCCTGTGACTCCTTGTGTGGAAATATAGTTTACTGACCAGTTTAAAGGCGGGTTTGGGTTGTGCTTTCACAGACTTGACGAGTGGAAACATCATTACTGGACCTGCAGTACTGACCATTTTATTTTCCACCACACCCTACAAGAACATCAATAAAACACACAATAGAGCCGCTAGATTTCTTCATTTCATTTACATTCATTTTCATTTGCGTTCACCTGATGAGGAATTAGCGCAACAAGATGAGTGCCGTCTGTTTTGATGGAAGTCTCCATTCCATTGTCTATCACTATGCCAACGTCACCGCAGGCCCCTCCCACCACTCGAGACTCCTCCCCCTTCAGATGAACAGCCGCAGCGGAGGATCTGAGAGTGTCCTGGCCGAGACCTGACGCTCTTTGAATGGCACAGGAATTGTGGGACAGGACTCCACGGAGGGGTGCGGACGCCGCGGTGTTCTCGCCGAGCGCCTCGAGGGCCAGTCGCTGCTCAGACAGCTCTACCTCACCGTCCACACACACCTCCACCTGCCCGCTCTCTCCTCCCACCGAACTCTTGGGAAGCAGCACATAATTGGCCCTCGGGAGGATCTTGCGGAATCCTGGGACGTCTGGAGATGACGCAGCCGATTGGCTGCTCTGGGAAAAGTGCGGGAAGGGTTTATAATCGAGCGTACACGAATGAATCAGACTTTTGGGTCCTCACATTAGAGTCATTCATACATCGATGTAGTAGACTCAGATTCATACAGTGAAGGATCACTCACAGGGTCCACACCATCTCTCTCCATGCGTGCTCTCTCCAGATAATAACCTCGATCGGCCACGTTCAGCCTCTTCCAGCTGTCGCTGATGCATTTGTTGATCTCCGACTGTGGCAGCTCCGGGTTCTCCTGTTGCATGTTCTGCCGCACGTCAAAGTAATAGAGCAGATACGCTGATCTGCGACAGAAACCAGCAGCACTTTCCTCACACATCTGAAATCACTTTAGCTTGCAATAAAATCTTCTCTTCTCTACAACTCCACAAGAGCTAGAAACATGTGTATTCATTGGAGAAATGCCTTTTCAGATACACTTCATGAGCCTGTTATTCACAGCGTATGACAGTAAGAGAGTAGGTCAGCTCTGTGTTGTGTGAGGCTCTACCTGGGCTTCTTGGGTTTGTCTGAGTTTCCTGCACCATCTTTGCTCCTCCGTTTCTTCTTGGCTGTAGGAAGTTCAAGCAGCGTGTAGCAGCTCTCCACCTCCATCTCTCCATAGATCGCCTCCATTTCTGAGAACAACACACAATACAAGTGTTTCTAACATTGTTTTCATGACGCTTATCAACTATTTACAATAAATACAGAAAATGCAGATTTTTATCACAATACCTCACATCTAACTTATATTCATTTGAATCACTTTCCTCACACCACCCACATTAACTGTATTATGTTAAAACTATTATGGGCTATCAGCATAAATATATCACAATGTACAACAAAAACTTCCATGATTTAGCATTACAGTGATGGTCATTTACGGGAGTGGGTTTCAATGAAGACATAATGTCACAATGTGAATCGTGGTTTTACTATGGTACAGACGGCTACATGTATGTGCGTGATGGGATGTCTATTACCGCGACGATGTTACAAAATAAGAAACATTAATGCGATACATTCAAAAAACATTGCGTGAATTACTTCACCGCTTTAACACAACATATGAACACACTACACACACTGGTTAAGAGAGTGAGACAGCGAGTGTGTGTGGCGTCTGTCTGTCTGATGTCAGTTATTGTTGAGTTCTGATACTGACTGTTGCGGCCAATGAGCGCGTGTCTTATTGAACTCTTACCTGAAGTCTCGTTGCGCGAGCTCGGTCCAGATCCAGCCGAACTTCTCAGGAGCCGTCGCGTCGCGGCACGCGGACACGGATCATGTCTCTTTCTCCCTCTCTCTTTGTGTGTGTGTGTGTGTGTGTGTGTGTGTGGTGTGTGTGTGTGTGTGTGTGTGTGAGAAAGTGAGTTATAGCGTGGGTCTCCTGAAGCATCGCGCGTTAAGATGGCGGATCAGATGATTCGACGGAGGCCCAATAAGAGTCATATCACAGCTGTTTTTAACTTTGCTCCACATAAAACCACCGTATATGTTTTTAGAAAGCAGAGTTATAGACGAGTTTACTGTTTTAGCAAGTTCTTGGTTTTTAGTTAGCCGTTGTTAACGTTCATTAAGTTTAATAATAGACGGGGGGTTTCTTCCAGGGGGCGCTCGGTGGCCCATTCAGTCACATTCACATCTTCACACATTGGGTTAGTTACATTACAAAAGAGTGTGGTTTATACATTCATTTCAATCGGAACAATCGCCAAGATTTTCCTATTTATTTAGACCACCACAAAATTACAATCAAAAGTATATTCAGTGTTTTTCATAGTTATAATAAAACTATTTTAAAATAATGAAGTTAAATATAAACGCGTCACATACAGTCGGTTATGAGCAGTCGCTCGTTCATCGAGCGCAGATTGAATCGATCCTATACATCGAGCGCAGATTGAATCGATCCTATACATCGAGCGCAGATTGAATCGATCGTTATACATCGAGCGCAGATTGAATCGATCAGTTCTGCAGCATGGCGGAGGACAAGGTGACTATCTGTTTAAAATCGAATCTCTTTTCATTTTCTATTGAATGAACTCACATGAACGACACACCCGTGGTATGAATATTAAAGAATCCTACTTTAGGCGTGATTTATTGAGCTGTGTTTGATTTCTACAAAGTCACTACTGTGTTGTGTTCCTGAACTATGCTATTTGAAAGGTCTCATGGACAACATCAAATAAAACATAACATCAAAAGACTGAAACGTTTAATACGGGTGCATTGGTCATATTTTAGTCAGTTTTCATTCCTAAATTATTTAGACAGGTATTAAGGCTAATGTACATCTCGGTTTAGTTGTAACATTTTAAAGTATTATTTCATGTTTCTTAATATAATTAATATAATTTCTTTATTTCTATAATTGACTGTTGTTTTATGTATGTTGTGTCTGTTCTAGAACATATGTACTGTAAAGCTTCTGTGCAACAATGCAGTATTGTAAAAAAATGCTGTAGGAATACTCTGTGGTCCCTTATGGTGTCAGTGCTTCTGTTTTAGGATCCGGTGACCCGGCTGAAGGATCTGACACAGCTCAGAGATCAGCTGGAGGAGATTCAGAAGAAGGTGGAGAATGAAGTTCAGGCCGGAATCCCACAGGTTCAACAACATTAATCTTCATGCAGTTATAATCAGTCTTGTTACAGCACCCCTATCCCTCTCTCTCTCTCTCACACATCTGGGGTGATACGCAGAGGTTCTCCTCAAATCTCCTCATCAGTGCTGCCTTTATTTAAAATGTTTGTTTTTCTCAGGGTGGATCATTACTAGCTTCTCCGTTCCTGAAAGGATTCCTGGCAGGGTATGTGGTTTCCAGACTGCGTTCTTCTGCCATATTGGGAGTCGCTTTGGGAACCCTCACAGGAATCTACGCTGCTCAAAATGATCAGGTGCCCAACATTGAGGAGACCATACGAGACGTTCTGAGCTCTCTGAAGAAAGGACCCGGAAATTAACAGTGGACTGCATCAACACAACTCAGACAATCTTTTTGTGAGAGCTGATCATCTGCTTGACAATATTGTGTGTGTGTTTTTGAATGTGACGGCCTGTGGCTTTGGACTCTTTTATTATAAGACATAGGAATCTCAAACCCCTGATATGTTATGAAGTGTTTATGATATGATATATGACATGAAGTGTTTGTTTAAGGTCTATGCTTTGGTTTGGCCGTTTGGATTTTGTGTCGCTTTCAGAATGGGATGTTTCAGACGGAGCGGATTAGAATGATTGTGGTAGATAATGTGGACTCAATTGAAGAAGGACCCTCCCTCAGCAGACGGTGGTCTCGTGGGGTTGCCTGGACGATGCTGCTGGTTCTTCTGGTTCTTATTTACGGATCTCACGCTCCACTCATCTCCCTTGCTAAGGTTGATGGCCACATTCCCTTCAGCCCGTCCTCCTGTGTGCTTCTGATCGAGTTTGCCAAGCTCCTCGTTTCTTTCGCTGCCCTGGTGGCGACCGGGAATCTGTCCGTCCTCAAAGTGTCTGTGTCCGCCATCGCAGTGGCACCGTTTGCCGTTCCGGCTCTTCTGTACGCTTTCAACAACAATCTGGTGGTCCTCATGCAGGTCTACATGGATCCCAGCTCCTTCCAGCTTCTTAGCAACCTGAAGATCGGCTGCTCCGCGCTCCTCTACTCATTCTGTCTGGGAAAAAGGCAGACGAGAGGCCAGTGGTTGGCTGTGGGGCTGCTGGTGGCCGCTGGGCTCTGTCACAGCTACAGCAGTCTGGATTGGGAGCTTCAGAATGAGGAGAAATTGAGTCCCGGGCTCCACATCACGTCCTGGGGTATGCTGCTGGTGCTCGTGTATTGCTTCGTGTCTGGAATGGCTGCCGTCTACACTGAGCAGGTGCTGAAAACCCAACGTCTGCCTCTGAGCCTCCAGAATCTCTTCCTGTATGTGTTTGGGGTGGTGCTGAATCTGGCGTCTCACCTGTCGGGCGGTGACGCAGGACGGCGGGGCTTTCTGGACGGATTCACAGCACTGGTTTGGCTTATTATTGCGGGACAGGTGACGAACGGTCTCCTCATGTCTGTCGTCATGAAACATGGAACGGGAATCACCAGACTCTTCGTCATCTCTTCTGCCATGCTGGTTAATGGTGTCCTCTCCTGGTGGCTTCTGGGAATACAGCTCACACCTCACTTCCTGTTTCCTGTGGTGCTGATTGGATGGGCGGTGTACCTGTATTACAAGTAGAGCCACATAATCTCAGTTAGAGCTACTGCACTAATAGGTTTTTTAAAGGGTCTGGCTTTTAGTCCATTTGTTTCTATATCTCCGTTAGGGTTTCTTCATGGTGTGCCCACTAACATCCCTCCTGCCGTCATTATAATAAAGTGCATCTTCTTGAATCCATATCATGTCATGCAGACTGAATGTCACAGTTATAGTTGTTTTTTATACATCTGTATTAATTTCACTTAACTATTTTGAAACAAATGAAATGGGACATGAGATGTATTGAATGATCGAAGCAAATAAATATTAGTCATCTTTTGAAATGTCTTCAAGCCTTTTATTACACAGATGAGGATGTAGTTCTAGTGTTGATGTCATTGAGGCTCATGGTGACTGTGTCCGGCTGGATGAACAGCTTTGCTGCTCTAAGCTAAAGAGAGTTAGACGGTTACTTTGGTAGGTGTAATTTGATTAAATGTTAAAATGACATGGACAGATGTGAAGTGTCTCACGGTTTCTCAGCTGCTGAAGTTCTTCTTGCAGCTGCAGGTTTTTGTTGGACAGGTGAACCGCATCCTGAATAGCATCTATGAGCAGAGTTCTGTACCTGCCCTCAAATGACCTCTTCTGTTCCTCTAGGACCTCACGAAATGTCCTGAACACCTGCAAACAAACACAATTTAACGTCATACTTAGGCAGAGCAGTGTTCTCGCATTTACTGTGCACAGTATTGAACGTTTCTTGATCCATGAATAATTTGATGACACTTGACAAAATGTTCCGTAGAGAACATCCACAACGCTGAAATACAGCTGCGATGTGAAAGGTCCCTATGGCCGTTTATTTTTTTTCGGACAATTAAAACCTTGAAGGAGTGCAGTGCATTGTGGGATGTGCTGTTTGTCACCCGTAAGCTCTCTTCTCGGACCGTGTTCAGTTGGTGTTGGTGCTGTATGTACTGAGTCTTCAGGTCTTGGTGTGCCTGCTGGTTCTCTCTGCGCAGCGCCTCCATCTGAAGAACCAGAACGCATCTCTCTCTGCGCAGATAAAACATCTCACCCTCCACACCTTCCACCTGCAACCAGAATCACATGATCAGAACACGCTGCTGAATCCTAAAACTTTTAAAGGCGTTTGGTATGAAAGAAGTTGACAAAGGAATTGTTTATTGTGGTAATTATTATCAATTATTCACTAGACATTCAAACTGTTTATTCTGTATTTAGGACACAAAGTTTTATGGAAATGTAAATCTAACCCTGATCCTAATCCTGATGGTTAACAATTGTCTTCTGTTCTGAATCTGTTTCTGAGTCAAAAGTCTTTTTCTTACAACACAGAACACAATGAACACTGAAAATATAAAATCACTGTGTCAGTTGGCCATTCCGTCTTCTTTCTCACCTGCTGCTCCTCCAGTTCTCGCTCCATCTTCATCAGTTCATCCTCTATCACTCTCTCATGAGTCTCTCTCTGTCTCATTCTGTGCTCCAGGAGTTTCTCATGATTCATCTGACACGCACACACATACATTTTTTTTAAAGTTTATAAAAGCAAACCATTTATGGTCCTTATACTGATCATCAGAATGCTAAACTTTTGTCGTCATTATCTGTTCTTACATAACTTTGTCTGCTGATAGGCTACTTACAGTGCTAGTGCTGCATCCTGATTGGTCAGATTCCTTATGAAGGTGTTCTCTCAGCTGTCTGATGTGACTCACCCGCTCCTGGTTCTTCTGGACACCGACTCTCCCCTCTGACATCATCATGATCAGGTTAGATAGAAACAGCAGTAACCAAAAGATATGTACCGTTCACACACACACAGACACACCAGTTACGTGCAGATCTACTTCTTGTCTAAGGAGGCTGTGTATGTCTGCTGACTCGCCCACCTCTTCATCTCTCTCTCCAAAAGCCACCTACAGCTTGCACACACACAAACACTTATTGGGTTTCCATGTTTTATGGGGACATTCCATAGACACAACGGTTTTGATACTGTACAAACTGTATATCATATTCCCTAAACCTCACAATCAGACAACACTTATTGCTCTTTTAGATTTTCAAAAATGTTAATTCTGTATGATTTATAAGCTTGTTTCCTCATGGGGACCATTTTGGATATTGCCATCTTTGTGGGCCATTTTGTCCACATACCGTAGGGTTTACCAGGTACACACACACACACGCACGCGCGCACGCACGCGTACACACACGCGCACACACAGGCGCACACATAGGTTAAAGTGGTTTAGCTGAACACAAAGCTCACTGGATAACATTGTGACCCTAACCCACTGATATTTCTGATAAATCATGTGATCATTAAGCATTGATGTATGATGTGAAAGTGGGTTTGTAGGTACTCACAGGTGCGTCCATGTTTCAACTGAAGAAAACTGTTCTCTCTCTCTCTCTCTCTCTCTCTCTCTCTCTCTCTGTGTGGCTCTCTTACACTCATGAAATATTCATGGCTCACGGCTCACTTTCATCTGTGTGTGTGTGATCATGAAATTGGTCTGCTTTTAATCATCACAAATAAAGTCCTTCATTTCATACAGGTAAGCAAGAGGATCAGGCCCGTCTTGAAGTGACGGCCGAGAGGAGAATGATGTCCAAACTGCACATCATCATGGACACCTGTCACTCATGACATGATAAGCGTGTTGGTTGTTTGAGGAGTTGAGCTGGAGTCTGATCTCGCCACGCTGCAAAAGTTAATGCTGCAGAGGATAATTCATGCCTACTGTACAATACATCCCATCATGTGTATGAGAAGTTTAGGTAAATATTATTGTCAGTGGCTCATGTTTATGTGATGGGACACCTGTGAAAGAAAACGGATTTCATCCGCCGCCCCTTTGATTGTTGTTACACAATTTGCTATGAAAGGTTCACGTTCTAGAATCCTTGGTTCACAGATGATACCTGCTTTTGTTTTATCGTTTAATTTATTAGACCATATTACACTTATCAAATATATCATCTTAACATGTATTTTATTCATTGGAATCTGAATAATGCTTCATATACAGTTTTGTCACATTTCATTTTACCATTGATTTAAAATGTATTTGGTTACGTGTGCAGATTGTCTGAATATTCACACACACATGTACAGTTAGAAAAAGCATGTTTTATTGCTACCTTCATATTTACAGTCTCTCTGGTTGATAATCCTTCTGATAGGCACATTCTACAAACATGCCACAAGTTAAAACATGCAGAATTATGTCAGAACATACAGAGTCGATATGATCAGGACAAAGGGTTAGACATCTCTTAGAAATATTATATAGGTCTGAGTGCATTTCAAACACGTGACAGAGATCTTGAGTAGAAGAGTTATACTGTAAAAGTCTTCTGATCTATTATTAATATCTATGTGAAGCAGAAATCATCGGGACAGAGATGTAAGTGATAAACTTGAGACTGAACGATGGGAGAATCTTCTCATCTTGACTTTATGGTTGAAAATTTCACATCAATGTTGTTGGAGAAGGTTTGTTTACTCTGTGAAGAGAGAGAATGAGAGTGAGCGACATGTAAATAAACAGAAAGTCCCCCAGAATCACTTCATGAGTTTGTGTCGTGCTTGTGACTGCCACCGAGAACATCATCCACTCGGAATAACTGAATGAGTCACAATTTCATCAAATGCAAAAGTTAAAACACACCTGTACCACAGGTGGGTCTTCCACGGATGCGAGTGCCCTTGATCTCGTTGCCATCCTTGTCCACGCACCAGCAGTAACCGGTACTGTGCCAGCACTGCATGGGCAAGAAGTTACCCTGCTCGTCACACTGGGGCTGGTAGAATCCGGGTCTCACCTGCTTCATGAACTCCAGCTGACATCTGCTCTCAAGCTCCACAGCTGCAGAGAAACATGCATATGTCACGTGGACAGAACGTGTGTGTGTCTCACACTCAGCAGGTGTATGTGTTTGTGTATGTGTGTTTGTGTGTGTATCTCTCTCACCCGCAGCAGGTGTGCTCTTCACATCCGTGTCTGGCTCCAGTGCCATACTTTTCATTGGGAGATGCATTTGTTTTGGCATTAGTCGAGAAGCTTCTGTAAGAATGTACACGTTATGTCAGAAATCTATAAACTCTACATTTTGTGAAAGGCCTATAAATATAAAAATAGTGTAAAAGAACATGCGTCATGATAGACCACTGAAATGTTTGTGTTTGTCATGCATTGTAGCAACTTTAAATACATTAATTTTGGTATTTTACAATTGCTTCAAACAAGACATCCAGTCAGAATATTATGTTTTTTTGGCCTTTTGCCTTTATTTATACGGTGCAGTGGGAGAGAGAAGGGGTGTGGTCGGGACTCTCTCTACACTTCTCTCTGGTTCATCAATGAATGTTAGTTTGTAAATATTTTAATTGCAAGAGCGCTTTTCCACCATTCTAAGCACAGTCTGGAACGGTTACAGTTATGTTTTCACGTACCATTCAAACTGTTCTTAGTCCCTAATCTTCATCATGGTTGTCTATGGCGATGATAGAATGTGTGTAGTGACGTTGCCACTCAGGACTGGTCACTCATTGGTTGCCTAGATACCAGTGACACTTTTTTTTAAAAATGATTTACATTGTTCCGTTATCAGCCCCGCAGTGGAAAAATGAAACCAAATCTGTACCGTCTGACACGGATCGGAACGGTTAAGCAAAGAGAACAGTTTGGCGTGATGCTGGAAAAGCGCTCAATGTGTCTTTTTCATCCATCTTTTGCATTCTTTATAGTAATATTTTTTTCCCGTACCATCAAAAACTCCGCTGCCCTCTCTCTGGTGCAGGAAACTTGGCGCAGTTTCTATGACAAGAAGAACCAGAAAGACATTCATTGACACTGAACAGTAAACAGATTTTTCATGTATGTATCTGTGTAGACAGGCCGATGTCTGACCGTGAGGGGAACACGGGCTTGTTTCTGATCGGTGGTCTCATCAGAGAAATCCTTCAACAGGGGCATGCTGTTCATGGGCAGATGCATCACCTTTGGAGCTCCAGCTGTCAATCAAAGATAAGCTGTCAATCTTTCACTTTTACTCATTTTCTGTTTGAAACTGAGAACCCTGTTATTTTTTTAAACCCCTTTCAGAAAAAATATTAAGCCTGTGATAAAAGACCAGTGTCACATGCATTCAGTACTTCAGCCTGAACAAATGATGTTTTACTCTATTGTTGATAAATAAGAGTTACTTTCACTTTCACATAAATGTGTTCAACGTTGAGATTTAATTTGGAGTAAAAAGAAAGTGAATGTAAAATCAGTGGCATCTGATGGTACCTGATGTTTTGCGGGTGAGCTCATTCTTCAGTTGCTCTTGGCCCTCAGTCAGAGTGCTGATGTGCTGTTTCTGACCCCAGACAAAGTAAGCGGTCAGAGCCTGACCCGCCAGCAGCAGACAGGCCAGAACCGTGAGTCCAGTCACCTTCAGAGCTTTACCATTAGAGCTCCTGCAGGCGAGGCAAACACACGACAGATTAATGTCAGTGTTAGCCCTCTTCTCTTTCAATGATAAAAATACATGTGTCACTGCTGGGGGTCTTTTGCATATTCAAACAAAACGCCCATCCTTTTCTTTTAAACTAAAATGTTATAAACATGTGTATCATCCCTGTTGTTGCAAAAAATACTGTTTGGCTTCCTGAGTTTGGCTTCCTAACCATTGACTTTAATATTGACTGAGTGAGGTGATCTCAAAAATGTAAGATATTCAGGTTATATTTTCACAGAATGTGTAGAAAACAGTCATTCAAAAATAAGTACTTTAGATGGGTTTTCACAGGCAGGGTCACATATAATTAAAATAATAAAAAACAATAATAATAATAAACATTTTAGTTTATTGTTTTATTTTAGAACATAGGTATCTATCAACAACCAATCAGTAACGGGAATGGCTGTGACGTCACTTGTAAACAGATAGAGTTTGATTTCCATCTGTGTGAAGTCGAACTTTCTCAAAAGTTAAATAAAGAAGCCTACGAAATTAGTGGAGTAGCCTAATTCATTATTATCATAATTATATGTGCAATACTGAAGCCTCAAGTGTCGATCGAAACATCTCCTAAGTTGCAACAAAGAGGAAGTTGAAACGAGCTTTAAAAATGATAAATTAGAATTATTAACGTTACATTTCAAGGAATCAACGATTTTTTTGTCATTCCAAAACATTTAATGAAATCGAACGAAGATTAAAACCCACTCATAATAAATAGATAACCCCAAAACAATCAAAAGACACTACGAAAATACTACTTTCATTACGTATTTATGGACTATATGTCATTTAATCATATTCTTGATAAAATAACAATGCAATAGCCTAAAAATAGTAATTACAATAACAACCTTACCTAATCATTTTAAAACTATAATCAATGCTGTAATTGATGGCTAAAGATGAATGATGATAATCATTTACCGGCTCGTGCTGTGGACGGTCTCCTGGCTCGGCACGCGCTCAAGAAGCGCATCGTTGTGTTGATCTTCCATCAGGAGCGTGTTTGTGTGTATTTCTCTGTGCTGCTTGGATCAATAAAATCCACCGTCTCTGCAGGGTTTTAAACAGACCCATAACCCGCTTTTCGGGATCCTTTTGGTCCTGTGTGGAAAGTCCCTTCATCTTCACATCTCATCTGTGATTGGCTGATGTTAAGAGCGTCATTAGTTGATGGGAGAGACTGAAACTTCAACGATTCCAAGTTTATGGTAACTTTATGTTAAAGTTTATGTTTTTTTATGATCTTAAAAGCTTGTTTGAAGGTAGTTATGTGTAGATAGAATTAAATAAGTAAGTGACCCATTTAACATTTAAAAGGTAGTGTAAATTATTTTTCCATAAAAATATATATTAAATTAACATGTAAGATCTGTTAAACATTGTAGTTGTTACTCAGAAAATAAGTTATTAGTTGTAAGTTATTAAAAATAAGTTAACTGTGTTGTGCTAAAATATTGTGTAAACAAATTCAAACTCTAGCAGGATACCCATGATTCACATTTCCAATTTCTCTGATTGGACACAGAAAAAGGTTGAGGTAGGCCTACAATATTTCTTGGAATATTCTTTGCCTTTCAAAAAAAAGAAAGGCAGAAATGAGAAATAAAGACAAAAACCCATGAAAGTCCGCTGTGAGACAATCGTTTCCAGATCTGAAAGTTGTGACTGATTATTAAAGTCAGTCAAATCACTTGAAAGATTTAAAAATGATTTATTTAGCATTTTCTTTTATCTTAGGGAATTTACAAATGAATAACATCACAAGCATTTGATCTTACAAGCTGAGATACAAGTTTCATACTCCTAAAATCCCAGATTAATTCAGAAAAACAGCGATGCTGGAACAGTTCAAACATGAATTATAATATAGTTTAGAATAGTTTAAAATGAAAGAAATGACCTTCAGCCATGTGTGATATGATGTTGAGGACAAACTTTCCCTCAATCTGCCTACAGATGCAGAACTTTTCCTCTTCAGTTACTTCCTCATCTCAGTTTGATCTCATCAGATTCCAGTGTCTCAGTGTAAAGAAAAAAATAATCTATACATCACCATATCAAGAGCAGACGTTCCATATACAGTAAAACAACAGCAAAGTGCACGACACCCTTAACCCTTAACACAAAGATTCACAAAGACCAACATTTATAGTGCCCAACAAATGATACAGGCTATACCTGTGAGCACACGCTGCTGTGAGGGAGATTCAGTTAGCAGTAATACAATTTAGTACAGACAGCACAGACTTAATGAAAAACAGGAATTATTGGAATAATTGTTTATAAGATATGCACTGGTGATGCCAAGTGTAAAATATATGTCTGTAAGAACAGAGAAATGATCCAACGGATGACAACTACATCAAGTTTACATCAAATGGACCTGTCAATTGTTTTAGAAAGATACACTAAAATCTCCTGACTTCTAGTTTTTTGCACCCTGTTGTCAGCTTATTTATTTTACACAATACAAGCATCAGCCTGCTATATCCCATTACAAGATAGAAACATGAACTGCACATGATTTCCTCTCCAGAGACACGGGCTGAACATGAAATAACTGCTATTGTCCAGTGGAGATTTTTCACCTCAGTCTCTTTCTGATGGCCGTTGGTTGTGTTCAGCGGCCGTTAGCTCACGGATCTCTCTGAGGATCAAACGCTCTGGACCTGTAGAGCATTCACTAGTAGCACAGAGTACTTTATTATCACATGTAAGAGTACGTAATGTACAGTAACCTCTGATATCTTAGCAGATGTTGTGATGTGTTTGTGTGTCTACTGAAAATTACTCCACACTGTAATATATTTATGTGTATAAAATTCAGGAAATAGTAAAGGAGAATATATGTATATATGTTCCTCACCACTGTTAGCACACTGGCTGCACTGGTTTTGCTCGCCGGGGGGCTTCTGACATCAGCTTTAGAAGCTTGTACATGTTAATATTATTTAAAATGCAACATTTTGCATTAATTATTACTAACCTCATATAGGAATTGATAGTCTGCATAATATATTACCTGTTTCTCTTCTTTTAGAAGTTTGGTGTGCGTGCGTGCATGTGTGTTGGGTGTGCGTTAGTGTGTGTGTGTCTGCATACATGTTTTTATATCCCGGTGGGGACCTAAACCTGAATGCAAACCAACACATGGGGACTCGTGTCACTGTGGGGACCCAAATTGAGGTCCTCATGGGCAAAAAAGCTTATAACTTGTACAGAACAATATTTGTTAAAAATGTACAAATGCAAAAAGTTTTCTATGATCTTTAGGTTTAGGGGTTGGGTTAGGGGTAGGGGATAAAATATACAGTTTGTGCGGTATAAAAAACATTAAGCCTATGGACTGTCCCCACGGAGATAGTAAACCAGACATGCGTGTGTGTGTGTGTGCGTGCGTGCGTGCATGTGTGTTTGTTGTGCGTTAGTGTGTGTATGCATATTACGTAATGTGTTGCTTATTTCTAACGTGTTTTCATGTACAGCCACTTTGTAACAATGGACATTGTAAAAAGCACTATATAAATAAAAGTTGAGTTGAGTTTATAAATGGTTTAAAACACAATTCAAACACCTCCAGTGCTACACTACAACATTCAAGCTGGCTTCATTCTCTACAAACACAGAGCAACATTAACAGAGTTGTGTAAAAACGTGAACGATTCATAAGGGTGTGAATTAAAGACACACTCATCATCTGTGGTGGGCAACATTTTTGACTCGTGAGTTGACAAGTTTATTAAATCCATGTGAAGGGCTGCTTACAATACATGTGACAAATGAAGTCAAACTAGCCATGGTTTTACTATAGTCAAACTGTAGGAGCCATTGTTCTTTGGGGAATTTATTTATAGTTTTACTACAGATACCCCCCCGTGTCAGCGTGAGTGTCCAGTTTCTCCAACTTGTGTGGATCAATTTGTATAGACTGACTTGTGTGTAGATTAACTGGTTCTCTCCATGAATTTAGCCATGGATGGTGTTCACTATACTTTAGGTATATAAACATAAATTATACAATATATAAATTGTAAGTCGCTTTGGATAAAAGCGTCTGCTAAATGTCTAAATGTAAATGTAAATGTGAATAAACGTACAGTTCCTTGTATGTTTATGTTGTTCATCTTTCCCTAACTTCAACTCGTCCTAAACATCGCTTTGTGTTTTTCTGTGTTTTGTGTGTGATTGTTTTTGTGTTCGGTGAGTGAGTTTACTTAGTTATTTTAACTGTCCTTTTGTAAATTTAATGTTTTGCTTATAGCCTAGTCAATATATTTCATGTACAGCTGCTTTGTAACAATGAAAATTGTAAAAAGCGCAACATAAATAAATTTTAGTTGAGTTGTGTACTGTTTCTTCTTTTTTCATAGTGTATATTGAGCTTTCGGTATTGTATTTTGTTCAATCTTAGTAATTTACTGCTTTATCCTTATCGTATGCGCATTCATATTTTATTGTATTAATAATTTATAGTTTCACTGTACCAAGTACTAATGACAATAAAGATCTTGAAAAACGAAATAATAAAAACATCTCAAATAAAGTTTACTGCATTTCCGACCCTCGTGCATAATTACAAACAATTATGAAAGCAGAAGTGTAATATACAGATCCAGAAAAAAACAAACATTCTAATATTACTGAGTGAAATATTTGGCGTAGTTGGGAACAATTCGTATTGCATTGCCAGAATAACTTACTAGCCATCATATCCATCACCATGAACACATGTGCTGAAAACAAAAGAGAAAAGCAGGTCGTATTCTTCAAAAACGACACTACACCGCACTCTCCGCATTTATATGTCTCTATTCTTTGTTGTTTAACACGCCACATTCTGAATACAATACAATACAATACAATACACAATACTTTATTGTCCCCATGCATGGGGAAATTTGTCTTGTGCTTAGTGAATGCTGCATTTCCAGGTCACACAATAACACGTATATATATATAAGTAAATAAATACTCCGTAGGTAAATAAAACTAAATTAGTCACTCATATAAACTCGCCATAATCTGGACATGGGAACAAAACATGCGGTCAGGCATCTTATTGCACACCTTAACCGGCCAGGATTGTTGCACATATAACTTCTGCGTAAATCATAAACCTACAATAAATAACAATGACCACCAATAGAATAGATAATCTAAGCAGTAATACTCTTATTGAATCAGTGCTAACAGGGACGATCACTGTCTTTTCTCCTTACCATTTAATATTCTTATGGAAACATTTAGTCATTTTTTTTTACATTTAGTCATTTGGCAGACGCATTTAGTCATTTGGCAGAAACAAACACAAATGAATTTTTGAATCGATTAAGTCCTCATTTGGGCACTCTATACCTTCTTTCTGAAAGCAGAAGCAAGTACTCAGGATGTAGGATGTGAGAGGGATCAGCCAGAAAGTTCTCTATCTCAGAATGATAGCGAGATGGGTCACTGTCTTTATACAGTAAACTCAAAATTGCTGTGTCATCTGAGCATTTAAAGATGAAATTTCCTAGATGTGAATTTACACAGTCATTAGTGTAGAGAGTAAAGAGCACAGGCGAGCTTATGCAACCCTGAGGGCGCCTATGTGTGTTATTTTTTGGATCTGAGAGGGTAATATGTTTGGAAAACCTCGTCAAGGCAGCAATTAACTGTAGGCTACCGCCATCTATTGGATTTAGTTGGTATTACACGAAATTATCAATTTAGACCAAAATCCTAATTTAAATGCTATTAAATGCAAAATCATGATCCATAAACCAAAGTCATGATCGTTCTTGTCATTCTCCTCCATCAACACACATTTAGCCTATTACAGACTTCTCACTCGTTTTCACATCTGTTTATATAAATAATGTGCATTTCATCCATATTTTTATATTAACAGGCTTGTTCGAGTTAGGCGTCGCAAGAACTGACAGGCGGAGGACATCACATCACATTACCGCGAGAGTGATTCAAAAGCGTATGGATCAGTCGGCTCTCGATTCTTTCTCGCAGTAGGTGATGTGCATCCGGCTGTCGGTTGTTGCGACGCCGCATTGATGACGTACAACAGTGATAAAAGCCCATTGGATGTAACGGTCACCGCTGATAATGATTGGTTATAATAGTGGAAGGCGTGGTTTTTGCCGGATTTAAAAGACGCTGCATCGTTTTATCAGCGTTTTGCTCATTGGATTTTGTTAAGGGGAAGGTAGACGGTGTTGACGCCATCAGTGGCTTTGTGTCACTAAAACTTTGCTGAGTGATTGTTAAGTTTGATTATTTTAATAATTTTCCTTTACAGAAAAGTAAATTATCCCGCCCATGCAACAATCCTTACAGGAACGATTGGATAACACTTTTTGTTTGTTTTGTATAATTTTGGTTTAGGGTAGCCTAATTTTAGGAAAAATTGCTTCTATATCTTTAACATTTTATTATTATACAAGTTCAATGATGGGATTAGGCTAAAACATACTGTTTTTATCTGTTTATGCAAAACATTGTTGTTAGTGTAACTGGTGAAAAGTAAAAGAAAACCTATGCATGGTATAAAAGTGGTTCCAATGCAATGCATGATGTGTATTTAACAACTAAACATTAGTTATGCAAGTATACAGTTTCACGTTTAGCGTGATATTGCAGTTTTTATGCAAGAAACATTATGAATAGCAGATCCCCTCAATAGGGTCATTTTATTTGATTAGTTCAAATTAAGCATTGTTGCATTTGGCTAAGTATCATATATTGTCCTTGCACAGAGGTTTAAGTTGATTTAAATGATGGATGCAGGAGCGAAAACACTTTGGAGGGATATAAATCATAGCTATGATTCTGTTTTTATAAAAAATGGTTGAAGTTGTGTAAATTTGTTTAATGCTTTGCTTTGAGTTGTGTCTGCCAAATTAACTTTTTTCAAGCATTTGAAAAGCCTCTGGAAGTAGTCATTTTACTTTTGTTTAAATGTTTGGTTTGAATGTACACAGGACTGCTTTCACAAGGTTTTAACAATTTAGCAGTGCTCTGTCTCGGGATGTACTGCATTATTCAGCTATGCCTGTGCAGTGTTAAAGTTTGTGTTTCTCTCAATAGTAGTGGTGTCCGGCACTGGAGTCCTAACTATTTCCATCTGCTTTTTCTGTGGTCTTCTTAAAACACAACTTGTAGAAACAAAAACAATACCATGCTTCTATGTTGCATGTTGAGGTATGAATACAATCTACAGGTCTGTTAAAGTCCCGTGAACCGGAATTTGTGATCATTTTTAGTTCCGTATCCTGACACATTTCTGAGTGCAAAAGAAATTCTAAGGAGAAAATTGCTCTGCGTGATTTGTGTTTTTCACAGCTGTTTTTACCAATCCAATCAATTTGCAGTTACATTGTTTTTTAAATGAAACTGGCAGCAGACTGATAGTTGAAGGGGAGGAGTTATAGGATACTCCAGCCAAGCTGTCTAATTTACGTCATTTGAGATGGACTGTCATTTCAGGGCGGAAGTGCATTTTCAAATTTTAACTCTCAAGTCTGTCGCTTGTCTTTCCTGATTTCTGCAGGTCTGGTGAGCACGGGAGTAAACATTTCTGCAGGTCTGGTGAGCGAGTGGAGATCTGATCTGCTGAGCGAGCGTGGCTGTTTCTGCAGGTCTGGTGAGCGAGCGCTTGGGTATCTGATCTACTGAAAGAGGGGAATGGTACTGGTGTGGTGAGCTAGTGGGGATGGTTCTACTGGTCTGGTGAGCGAGCGTTGACATTTTTGCAGGTCTTGTGAACGAGTGGAGATTTGATCTGCTGAACGAGAGGGTTGATTCTACTGGTCTGGTAAGCGAGCTTGTATGTTTCTGCCGGTCTGGTCAGCGAGCGTGGGCATTTCTGCAGGTCTGGTGAGCGAGCGAGGATGTTTCTACAGGTCTGGTGAGCGAGCAAGGATGTTTCTACAGGTCTGGTGTGCGAGCGAAGTTGTTTCTACAGGTCTAGTTAGTATGTTGGACTTTTCTACTGGTCTGTATGATGTTCCTGCAGGTCTAGTATGTTGGATATTTCTGATGGTCTGATGAGTATGTTGGATGTTTCTGCAGGTCTAGAGAGCGAGCGAGGATGTTTTCTTCAGGTCTGGTGAGCGAGCGAAGATGTTTCTTCAGGTCTGGTGAGCGAGCGAAGATGTTTTCTACAGGTCTGGTGAGCGACCGGATGTTTCCTACAGGTCTGGTGAGCGAGCGAGGATGTTTCTACAGGTCTGGTGAGCGAGCGAGGATGTTTCTACAGGTCTGGTGAGCGAGCGAGGATGTTTGGTCTGGTGAGCGAGCGAGGATGTTTCTACAGGTCTGGTCTGGTGAGCGAGCGAGGATGTTTCTACAGGTCTGGTGAGCGAGGATGTTTCTACTGGTGAGCGAGCGAGGATGTTTCTACAGGTCTGGTGAGCGAGCGAGGATGTTTCTACAGGTCTGGGGCCTCATTTATAAAACTGTGCGTAGGATCCTTACTAAAACTCTACGTACGCACAAAAGCCAAAAATAGCGTACGCAAAAAAAGATTCAGATTTATAAAACCATGCGTACGCACACCTGCACGCAATTTTCACTTTAGAAATCACAGCCTACCTGATAATTTGCGCACGCAAAAAACCATCATCACCAATCATTTACCGCCCTTTATCCGCCCACATTCAACCATATATAGACAATGCAAATTACCTCATTGGCCATGCATATTAAAAGGAGCAAGGAAATTTGTGTTTTTTAAAAACAAAATCATGGCAGCAATGGAGAGCAAGGGCAAGAAGCGAAATTTCTCTGTGGCAGAAATAGAGGTTCTTTTGAGTGAGGTGGATGAAAGGAAGGCTATTTTGTTTGGTGGCCACAGCAGTGGAATTACCAATAAAAAAAAATATTTAGAGTGGCAACACATCACTGCTGCGGTAAACGCAGTTGCTTCGGCAAACAGGACGGTTCCAGATGTAAAAAAGAAGTGGTCCGATTTTAAGGTGGGAGCAAAGAAACGGCTTGCCTCTCACCGACAGAGTGTGTGTGCGACTGGTGGGGGCAAAGGCGCCCCCGATTTGTCCCCAATGGAGACCCGAATGGCCTCGATTCTCGGCCAAACCAGTGTGTGTGGCATTGTGTCTGAGAGAGGGAGGACACAGATGTGCTGGATACAGGGGAAGCAGGTAAATAACTTTATTGCTTGTGTGCTCAATTAAACAAAATAAGTTACACAATTGGTTTAGTCCTTCTTGCAGAGTCTGCGGGAGACCATTGTGACGAAACTCCCATCGCAGAGTCTGCAGGGGCTATGGAGTTTCCCGAGGTCCCCAGCACAAGTGCGTCCCGACCGTATGGCACGGCTGGAAGTGGCCGGGTGCTGACTGAGGCTGTTCTGCAGACACAGAGAGACACCATTAATGCAATTACTGTAATCGCAGATGAGCTTAAGCAAATAAGGGTTGTGCTGGGTGACATTGCATCTACATTAAAAGATCTTGTTAAAAAATGAACCTTGGCGCTGTTGTTCTTCACAAATGGCGCATTACTTCCTGACGGAGCCTTGCTCCCTGATGATGTCCTTCTTGTTGGGGAGGGGGGTGTGGGTCAGGCTCTTCATGCTGGTGTTGTGGTAGGTCGGGAGGAACAGGGATACCATTCATCAGTGCAATGTTGTGTAAAATAGCGCACACCATGATGATCTGGCATACTTTTTTTGGTTGATATAAAAGTCTACCACCCGAAGCATCAAGGCAACGCCATCTACACTTGAGGAGGCAAATGGCTCTCTCAACTACTGAGCGCGCACGAGCGTGGGTATCATTAAAGCGCACTTCTTCTGCGCTCTGAGGGTTTGAGAATGGGGTGAGTAGCCAGCGCCTGAGCGGGTAACAGCTGTCACCTGTAAAGTATAACAGATTATTTGTACAATAGGCTTTAACTGTTATGTAAAAACAATTATATGCATTTACTTACCCAGAAGCCAGCCATCGCGAACGGCACCTGCCCTAAGTCGATTCCCTACACTGCTGTGCGCTACAATAAAAGAGTCATGTGTAGAACCAGGCCATCGTGCCACAACATTCCTTAGAGTCAAGTTGGCGTCACATATAATTTGCACATGTTTGCGATTCACATAAATGAATTCATCTACATATGGAGCCCTTATAGCAATATGAGTGCAGTCGATTGCGCCGATTACATTTGGGAAACCGGACATTGCGGCAAATTGCCTTTTGATATTGGCCTGTTCTCCAACAGTGTAAGGAAACTTTATGTATCGATTGGTCATTTGAATAATCCCTTTCAAAACTGCAGGCACTAATGAGCTTAGGGATATGGCTGTGAAATCCCAGACCTATGACAAATTAATAGGAATGTTAAAATCAATAAGGTTTTGCTTAAAAAAAAGTACACTTAGTTACCTGTCGCCTATTTCCCGCTGATATGTCCCGGTTGCCAAAAATCCTAAAACTGAAAGTACTTGGGTTGGTACCGGGATGGCGCGGTTCCGTGTTGTTGGTCTTTGTAATGCTGGGCCAAGTTCAGCACACAGATCCAAGAGCATGGCTCTAGGAAATCTAAAGCGGCTTATTAGCCACTCATCATCATGGGCTAGGAAATCCTCACGGTCCCTGAATACTCTTTCCCTCCGAAGTCTGCCATTGGCATAGTCTTCCAGCAGTGCCAGCGCATCCATCATACAATATGCACTTAAGTGTTGCTGCAGTAGGCTATTTATGTTTTCAGCGATCAGATTTAATCATTTACACCTTATCACATTAATCACATAATGAGTGACAGGCCTACATCCATTTAAGAATGGAAGTGAAAGAAATTAAATTTACGTACTTTCAGCATATAGTTCCTTTTATGTCTTTAAACTAAACATGCATGTATGTATCTTTAGGACCCATAATGGTGATTTTTAATTTGTATTTTTTTTGTAACCGGGACCTATGAGCAACTTGTAAATATTGTAAATATTGAAATATGTCAAAGTAAATTTTGCCATTTTGCAAAGGGTTAATTCCCTTTAACCGCAGTCAGTTCCTCAACTCACCATCAGTGTCGCCAAACTGCTTTGACCCATGCGTACGCACATTTTGAAGACAGAGTTTGCGTGTAGGTGCGCATATTTTCACGTCAAGTTTTTCTTTATAAATCCCACCTTTTGCGCAGGAACTGGCGTACGCATGTTTTCAGCCCCGTTTTGTGCGTACGCAAGCTTTATAAATGAGGCCCCTGGTGAGCGAGCGAGGATGTTTCTACAGGTCTGGTGAGCGAGCGAGGATGTTTCTACTGGTGAGCGAGCGAGGATGTTTCTACAGGTCTGGTGAGCGAGCGAGGATGTTTCTACAGGTCTGTTGAGCGAGCGAGGATGTTTCTACAGGTCTGTTGAGCGAGCGAGGATGTTTCTACAGGTCTGTTGAGCGAGCGAGGATGTTTCTACAGGTCTAGTATGTTGAACTTTACTACCGGTCTGTATGATGTTTCTGCAGGTCTAGTATGTTGGATATTTCTGAGTATGTTTTTATGTTTCTACCGGTCTGGTGAGCGAGCGAGAATGTTTCTACAGGTCTAGTTAGTATGTGGAACTTTACTACTGGTCTGTATGATGTTTCTGCAGGTCTAGTATGTTGGATGTTTCTACAGGTCTAGTAAATATGTTGGACTTTACTACTGGTCTGTATGATGTTTCTGCAGGTCTAGTATGTTGGATATTTCTGATGAGTATGTTTGATGTTTCTGCAGGTCTAGTATGTTGGACTTTACTACTGGTCTGTATGATGTTTCTGCATGTCTAGTATGTTGGACTTTACTCCTGATCTGTATGATGTTTCTGCAGGTCTAGTATGTTGGATATTTCTGATGGTTAGATGTTTCTACAGGTCTAGTAAGTATGTTGGACTTTACTACTGGTCTGTATGATGTTTCTGCAGGTCTAGTATGTTGGACTTTACTACTGGTCTGTATGATGTTTCTGCAGGTCAAGCATGTTGGATATTTCTGATGGTCTGAGTATGTTGGATGTTTCTGCAGGTCTAGTAAGTATGTTGGACTTTACTACTGGTCTGTATGATGTTTCTGCAGGTCTAGTATGTTGGACTTTACTCCTGATCTGTATGATGTTTCTGCAGGTCTAGTATGTTGGATATTTCTGATGGTTAGATGTTTCTACAGGTCAAGTAAGTATGTTGGACTTTACTACTGGTCTGTATGATGTTTCTGCTGTATCATGTTTTTACACGCTGGGTAAGGTCTTGTGGTAAGGCCTGCGTCTACAGGTGTGGTGAGCGAGTTGGGATGTTTCTGCATGTTGGGTAAGTATGAGGTTCATACACATCAGCTAAGTCCAAGGTTTCTACAGTGCTGGTAAGGTCTTGTAATTATTCCAGTGTCTGCAGGCCTGGTGAGCATGTTTAAGGTTATTGCAGATCTGGTGAGATCTACCTTACTGTAGAGTTTTGATCTAATACTAATAAAATATAGGAATAGGAATAGGAAGCAACCGAAGTCTTACAGTTCACTTGAAAATAACAGGCATATGTGTTTGTGGTTTGATCTAAACTCTCCAGGAAGGTAAATGTTTTGGCATAGGCAAAGGGACCATAAACTAAACTGTTAGTGGTTTACATTCCTAGCTCATGCCTATAGAGTTTGTTCATGGTTTTGTCAGTGCTTTTTTAGCTCTTGTTTGTTCAAAATGTCTAGACAGCCAGTGACTGTATTAGGTCGGTTTCATAAACACTATTGGGTACATAAGGCCTTAAGACATTGAATGGTTTAAGTTACAAATGTCACATATGCAAGTATGATTTCATTTAGCTTTCATGAGATAAAATGACAGTAGATGTGAATTAATTTTAACTTCACAATAGAGCTGTGCTGTTGGTGTCTGCAGTTAGACTGTAGGCATTGACTATTTTTACACTGACTACACTTCAGAATGCCTTTATAATTTTTGTAATATTCTGTCCTAATGTGAATTTTGTTTAAATGAGCTGCACAATATTATTCCTTAATTTTGTGAACGCTTGCATGAGAACTATACTTGCCAAGTAGTCTTATGTCTTCTGTATCATGTGATTTGGTCTTGACTGTAGCATTTTAATTCTTTGTTTGATTCAACAGATCTAAAGATGTATGTAATTGTTATCTTTCCAAGGTATATGTGGACTAACAGCCGTTTCCTAACATGCCATGTTGCGGTTGACTAAAGGGGCAGTCAATGTGAATTGAGAAGCTTATGTCTGTTTTTGATTTGGATTAACCAACTGCTTTTCCGCATGATGCTGATTTTATCCTAAATAAATACCCAGTCACTATTCTGAGCAGATCTTATTTCTGTGGATGCTTCATTAGCATAAGCTGCAGGTTTTCCTGCCTGTAAGTACTGCTTCAGTCCGCCCGTTACACTGCACCCACCTGGTAAAGCTCTGGGTTTACTTTAACACAGGAGCCGATATCATTATGTGAGTTTCTCGTCACAACTATTTGTTAGCTTTTAATGCTTGTAAAAGGCTCCTAACCCTAACCAACAAACACTATGTTTGTGTACAATGCAAGATACGGATTTGTCTGCACTAGCACAGCAGTAATCTCAGCTGATTTGTACGTGTTTTTTGTTAGTGAGCGTTATTTTTGGTGTTTACCTGTCAGGTATACCTGTGCTGGGATTTCTGGTGCTTTTACCATAATATAGCATAGCCTTTCAAACCTAGAGGTGTTTACACTATCTGGTTTTACTTCTGCATGTTGTGCTTTGTACTTAAGGACATTTTGCCCCTCTATGAAACAGGTGTTACAGATGTTCTCTAAACCACTACAAGCTTTGTGTAGGTTATGTAAGTGTTTGCTCTAAGGCTTTTCTATTGGTACACTTCACTGTTTAGCAAGTTTAATAAAAAGTTCAGTAACACGTAATATTTATCATTGTAAGCATGGTTAAATTCATAATGTTTTTTCATGGAGTCTTTATTGGTGTTATTTTTGGGGAAGTTATATGTAGGCCATGAGCGGTGGCTTTGTGTCTGTTTTTGTTAAAGTGAAAATAAATCTCACGGTTTAGTAGGCCCTGATTTGTAATTTTTCACATGACAAAGTATTTTCTTTCTTGGTCTGACCTAACATACATTTTCAGAAAGCCATTAATGTGGGGATGCTCTGTCCAGTCTCTTGACACTTATGTTTGTCTCCAGCCACCTTAATCCTGCCTGTTACTCGAGTGAACTGTAAGAGTGTAATTGGGACCTTCAGGAGTTTTATTGGGCTTGGATCCATACTCTGTCGTACTCTAATGGAGATGTATATCAACAGAGTCCCAATTTAATTTTGGTTTAATTTTACCCTTATTCATAACTAAATTGTAATGAAGTTTAACTTCCCCAAGTTTTAATTGTGGATGGCTTTATGATAATGTCTCTCTTTGCTTCTGTCTCTGTATTATCTATAACTAGGAACTGTAGCTCTAGACTTCGATCCTGCCTCATGCGGCTTCTTCCACTGCTGCCCAGACTTTGTGAAAGTTACTGGTGACTGCTGCATGCATGGCATTATACTGTAGATTGAATCCTGTTTCTGTTGAATTGTTTTTCATAATTTAGAAATAACTTCAGTCTAGCTTCATTTTCTACTTCACTGCTAGGTGTTGTCAAGTACTGAGTACTGCCTATGTCAGCTATATAGTGAGAAAGTTTAATGTAAATCTTTGGATTCCTCATACTGTGTGTTTGTCAGTGAAAGCTCATGTCACTTATGTCCAGATCACGGTCAACTGCTGTGAGCATTTCTGTTCCTGCAGACTGCATCAGTTTTCACTCAAAAGTGCGTTGCGGCAGGTTGTACACATCTACATGACTGTGTTTTTGTAGGAGTTGCCAGTGCTCAACACTTGCTATACCACCAGTTTAACCTACAATTAACTATGTAATACCTCTTCATTCATTTTTGCTCTTAGTATGAGGAGGAATCCAGTGTCCATCAGATCAACCTTGATTCAGTTTGATATTCTTCTTCCGTGCTCTCTGTATTAAAGCTGATTTCTACCCTTTACCTGAGTCTACCAGATAGTACCTTGTTTTTCCAGTCCAGTTCTTGGAGATCTATATTGTCAGAGTTTAGCTCCAACCGCATTAATACACCTGCCTGCAACTGAAGTGAACTAAGACTTGGAAAGGCTTCAGGTGTTTTTTTAGGTTACTAAAAGGGATTCCACCTTTAGATTCGGCTTCACGTGTGACTTGTCAGTTGCTGATCACTGCCAGTATTGCAGAGACTATGAGGATTACTGTCAACATCACATCATCTTCGTCACACACTCACTGTAAGACTAAATGTACATTGTAAAAGTGTAATACAGATGTTCAACTTTGACTCTTATTTCGATGTACAGTTTCAACTTTGTTGAGACGAACTAAATTTCATCTGAACAAAATACTTTTTGGTGTCAAGTACCCTTTTTCTGTCGGTCTGATTTTGCTCTGGTCCATTTAATATAGATTTATGCATATGGCAGACGCTTTTATCCAAAGTGACTTGCATTTTATTGTTTTATACATTTGTTTCTGACTATGTGCAATCCCATTGTATTGCACCCCCATGATCTTGGTATTGCTAGTGCTATGCTCTAACCACTGAGCCACAGGAAAGCTTGTTTATCGTTAAGCGTTGGCACCCTGCTTGGCTACAGTTAAGAGTTAGTGTTGTTTTCGTCATTCTATACTTGCGCTTTCAGTGCGTCTTTCTTCACTTTAGATGTCTCACATCACCCCTATTGAGCGTACCACCTCAAGGAGTTACCCAAAGACACAACGAGACCAGACAAGGTAGTCAGTATAAAACGTTGTCTTTTATTGAATTAAAAAAGGTTAAGTCCTAAACTAAAAAAAGCACAGGCTGATCTGACTCTCTTCTTCGTCAGGCTGGGGTAAGTAATGGGGCAGGCACTGGTAAGGAACTCACACAGCGGTTCCTCTTCGGACAGCCAGAGGTAAGAAATGGAGCAGACACTGGTAAGGGGTTCACACAGCGGTTCCTCTTCGGACAGCCTGAGGTAAGTAATGGAGCAGACACTGGAAAGGGATTCAAACAACGATTCTTTTTCGGACAGCCAGAGGTGAGTAATGGAGCAGACACTGGTAAGGGGTTCACACAGCGATTCCTCTTCGGACAGCCTGAGGTAAGTAATGTAGCAGACACTGGAAAGGGATTCACACAACGATTCCTCTTCGGACAGCCAGAGGTGAGTAATGGAACAGCTCAGTAGCCTGGTAGGAAATGCCAGGGATCCTCTTCAGCATAAACGGCTCAATAGACGGATGATGCTTTCTCTTCGAGTCAGGGAGTCAAACAGCGATGCATGAATATTCAACAAATCCTCTTCAAGTCAGACAGGGATGGAGCTGCGCTCCTGTACAGCATACACTCAACACACAGCAGTTAGTTAATTTCAATTCAGCACTCGAGACCAACGAGTATGCCAACTGGGGATAAGGGCAGACACAAATTTATAATCCCATACCTGTGCATGCATCGATCACTTCAAATCGTCACACGTGTTCACTTCACACTAAGCACTGCAACTCACAACAACTCACAGTGAATAAGGTCTCCACTCGCGGTCCCAGCCGACTCCCTCCTCTCAATAGACGAAACTGTTCATCCAAACTGTGTGGGAAGTGTACAGGAGAAGCGAACAAGTCATCACAAGTCTGCTGTAGTGCGTGAGTCTGCTATTTACCCCGTTACTTTGTTTTAACTGTTGAACTGGACTGTTGCCTGTTGTTAGTTAAGATTATTTGAGCTTGTTTATTTAATGATTCGTTGACTGATTGCTAAGTTGTTAGCGTTTTTGTTGCGTTTGTACTGAATTGAAATTGCCGTTAGCCACTCGTTACATCTTGACATTATAAGTTTGCACTTAAAAGCACCGAGCTAGTTGATCGCTGTTTGATCCGTGGCCCATTCAAGTCGTTCAGACTTTGTTTTGCTAATCGAGAGGGCGTGTTCCAGCTGTATTCTGTTCGCGCTAATCTCAACACATACTTAAGCAGTGCCTCTGCGCTGTCGCGGTAAGCGGTAGCGTCAGCCCTTGTGTTCAGCCTCCTCGTGTGAAGACCGACGAGTGTAAAGACCTGCGACTCTAAAGACCTGCGACTCTACCTGCGCGTCTCCACCGAGCAAAGACACCGGCGAGGCACATCAGTATATTTTTAATATACAGTACCTTTGCGTTCATTTATTTTTCTACTAACATCATGTGTTTCAAGTTTACTCCTGTACTCCTCTGTCGGCAGCGTTCTCACCCAAGACGCAAGGCACAACGTGCTCACTCTCACGTGCGTCCCATTCACACCTCCCCTTCTACACCGCTAAATCTCTCTATGGGTCTATGGAACTGCCAGTCAGCTGTGAACAAGACTGACTTCATCCATGCGTTTGCCAGCCAGTCTGAGATTCACATTCTTGGTCTTACTGAGACTCGGATTCGTCCTGAAGACTCAGCCACACCGGCTGCTCTCTCCACAAACTACTCATTCTCTCACATTACCTGCCAAACTGGAAGAGGACGAGGCACAGGTTTGCTTATCACCAATGACTGGAAATATTCCACACTATCTTCCCTATGCAACAACTACATGCACTACACCAACACCACCACCCGTTCACTTTAGATGGAACCTTCGCTCTCTCTCCCCTAGCACACTCTCTGCTAGTGACATCCTCTCTTCCCTCCAACTTTGCTTCTCTAGATGCTGACACTGCCACCGACACCTTATGCTCAACACTTACATCCTGTCTAGATAACCTTTGTCCTCTGTCATCCAGACCGGCTCGTGCCACTCCCCCCTGCCCCTGGCTGTCTGACATCATCCGTGAACAACGTAGTACACTCAGGGCTGCTGAAAGGAAATGGCGCAAGACCAAGAATCCTGCTGACCTAGGGGACTACCAGTCACTACTCTCCTCTTTCTCTGCTAGTGTTACCACAGCTAAAATGTCTTTCTATACCACCAAGGTAAGCAATGCACCTAACACTCGACAGCTTTTCAAGACATTTAACTCTTTTCTTTGCCCCAATCCTCCCCGCCACTTCATCATTGACTGCGGAAGACTTCGCTGTATTTTTCACTGACAAAACATCATTCCGCAGCAAACAATTCTCGGTACCTCAGACCTCGGGAAACACCTCCCACACTCCAACCATCTAACTCTCCTCTTTCACCCCACTTACGGACACTGAAGTCACCAGGCTTCTCTCCAGCCACCCCACCACCTGTCCCCTTGACCCTATCCCCGCCGATCTCCATCAGGCCATATCCAGCACGCTAACACCTGCACTCACACACATCATCAACACCTCCCTGCTCACCGGCACTTTTCCATCCACATTCAAACAGGCCCAGGTCACGCCCCTACTGAAGAAACCAACATTGGACCCCTTCTACTCCCGACAGTTACAGACCTGTAAATTGCTCTCCCGCTCGTTCACATTCACAACTCCGTCCTGGTGGAACATTCTTCCTAACTCTGTCCGTTCAACCACATCTCTCACAACATTTAAAAAAAATACTTAAAACCCATCTCTTCTGTGAATACTTGACAGACAAATGAGAAAAAAAAAACACTAACTGTCCTTGAAACCAGTAACTTTGCATTGGCACTTAATGTATTATGGCTCCTGTATGACATATCGCTTATTGCTCCTAAACTCTTTGTAAGTCGCTTTGGATAAAAGCGTAAATAATGTATCTATATGTAAATGTACTACGAACACACAACTGGCATTAGAGGCTTCAAACCAGATTTCAATAAACTCCGGGGTAGTTTCACCAACTGTTGTACACAGCGGGTACTTAAGGCATTAGGTTTCCTAAAAAGAATTACAGATGACACTTAATTGCTTGACGAAGGAATGTTGATCCACTACCGCTCTTCCTATGTTAGTGTTATCTCCCTTCATGGATCCAGATCCATAAAACCGCTGATTTAAGGCTCCTTCTTCCTCATGTGCAGTCTCTCCCCGCTCTGTGTGACTGCTCTGTGTGACGTCCTCTCTCTACACAAACATGTCCTTTTATAATATATACATGTCTCTCTCGCAGCTCAATATCCGCTCGTTACACAGCTGACGCTCATTTCCCCCTTTACTAAGCCCGGCGGACTGTTTACACGGAAGAACCCGGAACCAGCCTGGTGTTACATCGAAATCGCTCCCACAGGGAAACAACATTGGGCAAAAATAGTTCCGCTTCACGTCATCCCGTGACATCTGTTTTGAATACATTTGTAATGCGTGTATGGTTTTGTTCAAAGCAGGGTTTTATGACTAAGGGTGGATGTCCCTTGTTCCTTGGCCTGTTTGGTACTGGTGCATAAGGGTGGATGCCCCTTGTTCCTTGGCCTGTTTGGTGCTGGTGCATAAGGGTGGATGCACCTTGTTCCTTGGCCTGTTTGGTGCTGGTGCTAAAGGGAGGTGCCCCTCGTTCCTTGCTCTTTAGGGTTGGTGATAAAGTGGGGTAGCCCCTCGTTCCTTGCTCTTTAGGATTATGGGAATAAGAATCTCACACCCCAAGCGAACCCTAACCCATCTCCAGTCCACTAAAGACCCTGGATTTTGATTGTGGTGTTTAACATTTTAAAAGGTGTCTCCCTTTAGGATTTGGTTTTAGAGTCTTGAGAGGGTGGCAAAATTATTAGGTATAAGAATCTTGCGAGGGTCTCCATTTTAGGTTAGGGTTCAGAGAAACCCTAGCCCTAGCCCTAGCCCTAGCCCTAATTCTAACCCTAACCCTACCCCTGATTCTAACCCTAACCCTACCCCTGATTCTAACCCTAATCCAACCCTGATTCTAACCCTGATTCTAACCCTGATCTAACCCTAACCCTGATCTAACCCTAACCCTAACCCTGATCTAACCCTAACCCTAACCCTAACCCTAACCCTAACCCTGAATCTAACCCTAACCCTGAATCTAACCCTAATCTAACCCTGACCCTAACCCTGATTCTAACCCTAATATAACTCTGATTCTAACCCTAACCCTAACCCTAACCCTAACCCTAACCCAACCCTAACCCTAACCCTAACCCTAACCCTAACCTAACCCTACCTACCCTAACCCTAACCTAACCCAACCCTAACCCGACACCCTAACCCTAACCCTTACCCTACACCCAACCCTAACCCTAACCCTAACCCTAACCCTAACCCTAGCCCTGAATCTAACCCTAACCCTGAATCTAACCCTACATCTAACCCCTGTTTTCTCTTTCTCCTTTAGGTTACCTGCCCTTTTCGGTGTTGTTATGTTGGGTTAGGGTTGGGTTAGGGTTCGGGTTCGTTCGGGTTCGGGTTGCGGTTCGGGTTCGGGTTCGGTTTCGGGGGTTCGGTTCGGGTTCGGGTTCGGGTTCGGGTTCGGGTTCGTTCGGTTCGGGTTCGGGTTCGGTTCGGGTTCGGTTCGGGTTCGGGTTCGGTCGGTTGCGGGTTCGGTTCGGTTCGGGTTCGGGTAGGGTTCGGGTTCGGTCGGGTTCGGGTTCGGGTTGGGTTCGGTTCGGGGTCGGTGGGTTCCTCTAGGTTCGGTTTCGGGTTCGGGGTTTACCCTACCGGGTTAGGGTTAGGGTTAGGGTTCGGGTTAGGGTTGTTCGGGTTATTCGGGTTAGGTTCGGGTTTCGGGTTCGGTTAGGTTAGGGTTAGGGGTTGGGTTAGGGTTTTCGGGTTCGGGGTTCGGGTCGTTCGGGGTCGGGTTCGGGTTCGGGTTCGGGGGTTCGGGGTTCGGGTTAGGGTTCGGGTTTTCGGTTCGGGTTTGGGTTCGGTTCGGGTTCGGGTTCGGGTTCGGGTTCGGGTTAGGGTTCGGGTTGGGTTCGGTCGGGTTCGGGTCGGGTTTCGGGTCGGGTTGTTTCGGGTTCGGTTCGGGTTTTCGGGGGTTGGGTCGGTTCGGTTCGGTTCGGTTGGGTCGGTTCGGGTTGGGTTCGGGTTCGGGTTCGGGGTTCGGGTTCGGTTCGGGTTCGGGTTCGGTTCGGGTTCGGGTTCGGGTTAGGGTTAGGTTCGGGTTCGGGTTCGTTCGGGTTCGGGTTCGGGGTTCGGGTTTCGGGTTCGGGTTCTCGGGTTCGGGTTTCGGGTTCGGGTTCGGGTTCTTTCGGTTCGGGTTCGGGTTCGGGTTTCGGGTTCGGGTTCGGGTTCGGGGTTCGGTTCGGGTTCGGGTTCGGGTTCGGGTTCGGTTCGGTTCGGTTCGGGTTCGGGTTAGGTTCGGGTTCGGGTTCGGGTTCGGGTTCGGTTCGGGTTCGGTTCGGGTTCGGGTTCGGGTTCGGGTTCGGGTTCGGGTTCGGGTTCGGGTTCGGGTTCGGGTTGGGTTGGGTTCGGGTTCGGGTTCGGGTTCGGGTTTCGGGTCGGGTTTCGGGTTCGGGTTCGGGTTGGGTTCGGTTCGGGTTAGGGTTCGGGTTCGGGTTCGGGTTTTCGGTTCGGGTTCGGTTCGGGTTCGTTAGGGTTCGGGTTCGGGTTCGGGTTCGGGTTCGGGTTCGGGTTCGGTTCCGGTTTCGGGTTCGGGTTCGGGTTGTTCGGGTTCGGTTCGGTTCGGTTCGGGTTCGGGTTCGGGTTCGGGTTCGGGTTCGGGTTCGGGTTCGGGTTCGGGTTCGGGTTCGGTTCGGGTTCGGGGTCGGGTTCGGGTTGGGGTTCGGGTTCGGGTTCGGGTTCGGGTTCGGGTTCGGGTTCGGTTAGGGTCGGGGTGGGTTCGGGTTCGGGTTCGGGTTCGGTTTGGGTTCGGGTTCGGGTCGGTTCGGTTCGGGTTCGGTTCGGGGTTCGGGGGTTCGGTTAGGGTTCGGTTTCGGGTTCGGGTTAGGGGGTTCGGGTTTGGGTTTCGGGTTCGGGTTCGGGTTCGGTTCGGGGTTCGGGGTTCGGGTTCGGGTTCGGGTTCGGTTCGGGTTCGGGTTCGGGTTCGGGTTCGGTTCGGGTTCGTTCGGTTCGGGTTCGGGTTAGGTTTCGGGTTCGGGTTCGGGTTCGGGTTCGGGTTCGGGTTCGGGTTCGGGTCGGGTTCGGGTTAGGGGTTCGGGTTCGGGTTCGGGTTGGGTTCGGGTTCGGGTTAGGGTTCGGGTTAGGGTTATCGGGTTCGGTTGGGTTCGGGTTCGGGTTCGGGTTCGGGTTCGGGTTCGGGTTCGGGTTCGGGTTCGGGTTCGGGTTCGGGTTCGGGTTAGGGTTCGGGTTCGGGTTCGGGGTTCGGGTTGGGTTCGGTTCGGTTCGGGTTCGGGTTCGGGTTAGGGTTTCGGGTTCGGTCGGGTTCGGGTTGGGTTTCGGGTCGGGTTCGGGTTCGGGTTCGGGTTCGGGTTCGGGTTGGTTCGGGTTCGGGTTCGGGTTCGGGTTCGGGTTTCGGGTTCGGGTTGGGTTCGGGTTCGGGTTCGGGTTCGGTTCGGGTTCGGGTTCGGGTTCGGGTTCGGGTTCGGGTTCGGGTTCGGGTCGGTTTCGGGTTCGGGTTCGGGTTCGGGTTCGGGTTCGGGTTCGGGTTCGGGTTCGGGTTTCGGGTTCGGGTTCGGGTTGGTTGGTTGGGTTCGGTTCGGGTTCGGGTTCGGGTTCGGGTTCGGGTTCGGGTTCGGGTTCGGGTTCGGGTTCGGGTTCGGGTTCGGGTTCGGGGGTTCGGGTTCGGGTTCGGGTCGGGTTCGGGTTCGGGTTCGGGTTCGGGTTTCGGGGTTCGGGTTCGGGTTCGGGTTCGGGTTTCGGGTTCGGGTTCGGGTTCGGGTTAGGGTTCGGGTTCGGGTTAGGTTCGGTTAGGGTTCGGGTTCGGGTTCGGTTCGGGTTAGGGTTCGGGTTCGGGTTCGGGTTAGGGTTCGGGGTTCGGGTTCGGGTTAGGGTTAGGGTTAGGGTTCGGGTTCGGGTTCGGGGGTTTCGGGTTCGGGTTCGGGTTCGGGTTCGGGTTCGGTTCGGGGTTCGGGTTTCGGGTTCGGGTTGGGTTGGGTTCGGGTTCGGGTTCGGGTTCGGGTTAGGGTTCGGGTTCGGTTCGGGTTCGGGTTCGGGTTCGGGTTCGGGTTCGGGTCGGGTTCGGGTTCGTTCGGGTTCGGGTTCGGGTTCGGGTTAGGGTTTTCGGGTTCGGTTCGGGTTAGGGTTCGGGTTCGGGTTCGGGTTAGGGTTCGGGTTCGGGTTCGGTTCGGGTTCGGGTTCGGGTTCGGGTTCGGGTTCGGGTTCGGGTTCGGGTTCGGGTTCGGGTTCGGTTCGGGTTCGGGTTCGGGTTAGGTTTCGGTTCGGGTTCGGGTTCGGGTTCGGTTCGGGTTCGGGTTGGGTTCGGTTAGGGTTCGGGTTCGGGTTCGGGTTCGGGTTAGGGTTTCGGGTTCGGTTCGGTTCGGTTCGGGTTCGGGTTCGGGTTCGGTTCGGGTTAGGGTTCGGGTTTTAGGGTTCGGTTCGGGTTAGGGTTAGGGTCTAGGTTCGGTTCGGGTTCGGGTTCGGGTTCGGGTTGGGTTTCGGGTTCGGGTTCGGTTCGGTTAGGGGGTTGGGTTCGGGTTTCGGGTTAGGTTCGGGTTAGGTTCGTTCGGGTTCGGTTAGGGTTCGGGTTCGGGTTCGGGTTTCGGGTTTTCGGGGTTAGGGTCGGGTTCGGGTTCGGGTTCGGGTTCGGGTTCGGGTTCGTTCGGGTTCGGGTTCGGTTCGGGTTCGGGTTCGTTCGTTCGGGTTTGGGTTCGGGTTCGGGTTTTAGGGTTCGGGTCGGGTTAGGGGTTCGGGTTAGGGTTCGGGTGTTAGGGTTAGGGTTCGGTAGGGTTCGGGTTCGGGTTCGGGTTGGGTTCGGGTGTTAGGGTTAGGGTTAGGGTTAGGGTTTCGGGTTAGGGTTCGGGTTTCGGTTGGGTTCGGGTTCGGGTTCGGGGTCGGGTTCGGGTTTAGGGTTCGGGTTTAGGTAGGTTCGGGAGGGTTCGGGTTCGGGTTGGGTTAGGG